>JARYZH020000370.1:0-272105 GCA_030021035.2 Notholithocarpus densiflorus
TATCCATAATATATTAACAGAAGTAATAATGAGCCTTAAATTTTTTTAATGTATGAAGTGGTTAGGTTAGTGGTATGTCAAAGGTTTTATAAAAAAAAAATTAAAAATAATTCCAAGGAAATGTAGAAGGCCTTTTTTTGAAAAATGAAATTGTGACTTTTTGAATTGTAGAAATATGATTGTTTTAATTACCTTGTTTATGGATTTCATTATAAAGTTATAAACATCTAAATTAAAGTAGATGAATATATAAATGCGAAATTATATGTAAAGTTACAATTGCACAAGATAAATATGTATAGATTTTTTTTTTTTAATTATTCGTGAATCATATTTCATTGTTTACTTATAAATATCTAAATTAAAGTTTTTTTCCTGAAAAAAAAAAAAATCTAAATTACAATAGATGAATATGTAAAGGTAAAATTATATAAAAAGTTAAAACTACCTAAGATGAACGTTTAACCACTAGAATATGTGTGTTTTTTGAAAACTAAAAGTATACACAATTGCTTTAGTTGAAACTATATAACCATGCAAATATTGTTGCTTTACTTGAAACCATATAACCATGCAAATATTGTTGCGAGTGGTTCCATCATTTGCAAATTATTAAATTTGGTGGTCTTACAAAACAGATATTTTATTTTGCAAAAAACTTTTCATGAACTCCTCTTTTGTGACAACCTCTCTCTCTCTCTTTTTTTTTCGAAACAACTTAAGAATATTAAAACTTAAGCTAACATGTGGTAGTTGGAAAACACGTCAATGATATGAAGTGTGCGTTTGGCTACCAATTAAAAACTAGTTTATTTTACTATTCAACTTATTTTTACTACTATTCATAGACCCCATTGCACTTTTTAGTACTATTCATAAGTCCCATTATACTATTTCAGCTAAATTTAACATTTATCTACAGTATTTTCAACAAAAAGTTTTCAGTTTCAGCAAAATAAGCGGATCCCAAACAAACCCTAAAAATAGAAAAGTTTAAATATTTAAAAAAACGTTTTTAGTAGATTGTAATATAAAACATTTTATTCTCAATATTTTATATAACTTTTCCCATAAGATCAATATTGTTAGCATCCTTTAAAGATGACACATAATATTTTTGAGAAGAAGAAGAAGAAGCAGAGACAATGCTAACACATAATATAAAATTATTAAGTTTGCATGATTTAAATTTGTAGCAAAAAAATATATTAATGTATCTATGATAAAAGTTTTTATCTAAATGATATATAGTAGTTCATATTTTTTTAGACTTGATTCAAAAAGTTCATTCTCAATAGCCTTTAAAGTCTACAAATTGCTCAATCTATGGGCCTAGACACATTCAAAGGGTGCTATCTAAATTATAAATTTTAGACTTGATTCCCCTAATGTAAAGGAAGGCAGGTTTGTGTCTAGTCATTTTCTTAATTTTGTGCTGCATAATTTATTAGTACGGAGGATTTGACTAGATTTAAATGTTGAATAAAATAAGATGAGAGGAAAAAATAGTAAAAATAAAATATATAACAATAAACATCAAATTATCCAAGTCATTCTATGTAATATAATAACATTATATTATTATATACTATATGTATAATGTAGTAGGATAATATTTAATCAAAGAGAATATAAAAAATAACAACTTAAAACACAAAACTAAATTGCATCAACCCAAAGTAGAATTCTAATTAACACAAAAATTCATCAACCTAAAGAATTGGTGCAATAAAAAAAAATCAAACAAAAAATAAAAAACAAATTGAGAGAGAGAAGTAACATTTTTTGTGTGAGAAAACTATGCATAGAATGAAAAAAGAAAATGTCAAATTTATAATAACATGTTGAGAATAAGAAGAGTCAAAATAAAGGAAGATAAAAATGTAGAGAAAGAATGATATTAAAGTAGAAAGTAGTGGGGAGATGAAGAGGTTAAAGGGAGAGAGAGTTTTGGAAAATTAATAATAAAAATAATGGTTAAAAGATATTTTAATTTTTAAATAATGGAGTTTTTAAGTCACCTTAAATGAGAAAATGTTTTAAAAAATATATAAGAAAAATTGGGAATTAAAAATGATAATATGGCTGCCGATGTGGCTCAACGTGAGCGTAGCAACATTAAATGCTACACTTCAGCTTTTAGTAATATATAAATATAGATTAGAACTATGATATATATCTTGCCTCCCTCGCCTGAAAGAAACTATCCTAACATAAATATGCCTTCCCCCACCCACCCCAGTCCCACCACCAAATGCCAGCACAGAGACGTGTGAACATCTAAATGTTGAAATTCTACCATAAAACACTGGAATACAGGTAGATTAGTATCGACTAATGTGCTAGCATTCACTTAAGATGTTTTTCACATCAATTTCCTTTAGTTTTAAGTCCAGCAATTCATGGAGCCAATGCCCAACCTTAATCAACTGGATTAAGGCTTAGTAAAGTCACTAATTGATATGAAGCCATAAACAGGAACCACATGAGGAAGCGAATTCAAATGTTCCCACAATTTTTCTCCATTTTCAAGAGATTGCAAAATCAACAAATAGCAGAAAATGATTGAACAAAAGAAGCCTATGGCATGCTTTCAAGAGCCCAAAGAACAATCCTTAGCCATTTGGACGTCAACTGTCAGTAGATTCCAAATATTTGAACAAGATTTTAGGAACATTCAGTGCTGCTTTTCTCTCTCCCCCTTGTTTTTCTCTCTTACACTTGTTTGATCATTGTATTTTGAATTGATTGTACTTCTCTCTTAGTGCACCACCAGTGTACTAGGTTTGCTTTTTTCTAATAAATTTTTTCGTTATAAAAATAAATAATAAAAAAAAAGATTTTAGGAACATTCAGATCACAGCCAATGATACTTTAATAAAAGGTTCGCCCTCTAAAGATCTTCATTTTTTCTTTTCATGTTAAGCCATATAACACAATAGCATGTTAAATACATGTATGATTCTAATTATTCATGTAACCAAAAGTTACAGACAAACACACAACTTAAATCATGACACAATACCTTTGCTACAACTGTATGTATAGCACATTCCAGAACCTCTATCTCCAGCACGAAGATCTGCTTCTAGCACTCTCCCTACAGGTCCTGCTGCAGCACTATAACCAGCACCAAGAGAAAAATGCATGTGACTACAAAATGTCTTCACAGCTTTTGAATCATGAAGCACAATTATGAAGTCCATGAGCTCTCCTCCAATCTGGGAACACATATTAAGTACAATTATTAGCTGAAGCTTAAATTGAGGAAGCCTTGATAAACAATTAGAATTTCACAAATAGTTAAAAGGAACTCTTGCCAAACTCATGCATATCCTGGATTTTTCTTTCAGGCCTTCTCCCTAAGATTGACACTTACAGACATTATAGTAGTAATAATAACAAAATGAAATTAACACTAGAAGTAACATGACAATTTTGCTGTTACCTGAGCACCCCATCCTAAACCAACAGAGAATATGGCCGATGAGGCAGACCATGATCCATTTGACCTTCGAGAAATGACCAAGCCTGTGCCAAGTTTGTAAGCAAGTATAACACCATCTTTAGCTACAGTTAAAATTGCCAGGCCTTTTGCTCCTTTCAAAATTGCCAAAGGTATCGACTTGTCAGGATTCAACCTGTCAATTCCAACAAAAACTATAAAGTCAGGAAAAAAAGGGGAAAACTGCTTTACAAAGGACTGCATATTTAGAATGTTGATGCAAAGTATGAATTTCTAAAATACCATTATAGTCCAGTTGACATGCACGTGAAAAGAAGCAAAGAGTAAACAGAGAAACAAAGCTCCAAAATAGAATCTATGACCTAGCAAGAACTACCTATTAGAATTTTACAATCCTATCTCTTTGACATTACAAAGCAGGAAAGAGATGTTAGTTTTACAAAGATAAAACAAGTTGACATGTAAAAGCAAGCTGAGATGCAAATGAAAATCACACCTGGCAACAGCTTCTCAAAGTATTGGAGGCCTTCTATATCTCGCGTTCCATAGACAAACCAAGTGGAAGATTCAACTATCCTCTTGTGCAAGTCCAATCTATCACACCATGCTTTGCTACTTGCATGGCATTGCTGATGGTGTTAATAAGAACACCCTGTAATGGATCAAGCCTATCATAGCAGGCATCACAGACCCTCTGGGGATCCCTCTCCCTAAACATCCCTATAAACACTATAATTAACACTATAATTAACCCCACTTGATCCACCGGGCTCAAGGAGTGGTGGGGCACTAGGTATGTAAACGGAGGACAAGAAGGTATCGCCATTCTTTGCAGACCCAACAAATGAAACATTTGAAGTGGGGAGTAGCGACTGCTGATTTGAAATGAAACTTGGAAGTTTGTTCCGGCCAGTCAAAATGCCAAATATACCATTGAGCACAGGACGATGTATACTATTATTATTATTATAAGGTAGCACCAAATTACGAGTGTTATCACTTGAATCATATCCTTCTACATCAACAGCAAAATCATCATCTTAAAACGCGTGATGCGGTGGAGAGGACTTTGAATTTGAGTCCCATGGAGAGTCAGTGTAGTCATCAACAAAGTGGAATTGGGCATTATTATTATTATTATTATTATTATTATTAGTCCTTTTCAACAACCTTAGAGAGTGAAGAATAAAAAATTCTGCTTGTATCAAAGTTTGCCATGGCCCATACACACTTTTCTTTTTCTACAATTAAAGCCAACCCCACCAGGTTCTTTTAACAAAACAAAGCTCAGCAAAGGCCTAAGCAAAGCACTGAAATTTTAATAGGCCAAGAATGTATTGACCCTTTGTGATAAATTAACTAATTAATTAGTCAAGTGAATTAATTAAGTTAATTAACATGCAATACACATGGTAGCACAAACAAATCACCAAGTAAGTTAAATGCAGCGAAAAATAAAGTTGACACGGTAATTTGTTTACGAATGGGGAAAACCTCCAAGGCAAAAACTCCACCAGGTGATTTTAAGGTCATCACTACCGAGAATCCACTATTATCACAACAAGCGGTTGCAAATAAAGAAATCTCAGTACCTTATACCAACCTACAGTTGAACTCTTACCCCAATACCCAATTGGACTTGTTCTGTAGTGACAATCTCTCATTTTCAATGCACGGCTCTTAGTACGTGACTAACCAATCGATGCACGGATCCAAGTACGTGACTAACCACCAACTTGAGAAGGATGTTAACTGCAAAGTTTTTCAGTTCATCAATACGATGAAGATCACGAAGCTCCTTGGTTACAAAACCCTACAGCGTACAAACGCAGCAGTTTCTTCAAGAGAAAGATGAACTAGGGCATATGTCTCCGGTTACAATATGCTTGTAAAAAACCTTTGCATCCACTTGCATCAACTATGATGGCTCTTAAAATAATTCTTATATATGTTTAGAGTTGTGAGAAAAGAAAGCCTATACATGTATACACGGATTGGAGTGAAATCAAAACTGAAAATCTGATTTTCGTAAATCTCGATAGATAGCTTATCTATCAAGCAACTGTTGAGCATCGGGCTTACACAACCTTTTAAACCTTGATAGATTCTATTTGTCGAGCTTTAAAATCCAACACTTTTTCACTTGATTCTTGGACAGATTTGCATGGTTTTAACACTTGGACTTGAACTCTTGTTCCTTAAAGTATTAAACACATCCTAGATCTACCCAATTACAAGTAAAGTGCGTTTTGTCAAAGGATTAGCCAATTCTGCATTGACATATGTTCCTAACATGATTCACATATGTCCTAACAAATTTGAACATAGATGCCCCTCTCAGCAACAAAAATAAGACAATTATACAACAATTAACAATAAAACAAAGCAAGCCCATTAATTAATTAAGCCGATTATTCAGATTAGCTTGGCAACTATATTAAGTTCCTATAGTAGGATTGGAATTATAATTAAAATTTCCATAACATTGGTGCTCACCTCAGCTACAAATATAAGACAGAAATAATAAGCAAACTCCATTTAAAATCAAGCAAGCCAGTTAATTCATAATAAAGCTTAATATTCAATTCAAATGAGCTTGGCAATCATATTAAGGTCCTAGAACTACTAGTATTAAAATTTAGGATTTGAATATTCCCAAACAATAATTAAAAGAAAAGGAAGCTGAATTGAGGAATTACATATAATATGAACCCCAACAACAACAAGAACATAGAAAGTTTGGTTCGAATTAGGGTTTTGAAAACGGTAGAGACATGTTCTATAGACTGGGGTTATCTTAATTTCAAGGAAATTAAAAATATAAAAGAAAATGATAAAAAAAGAAATACGATACCTTATTATTAGGCTTCAAATCCAATTATGTTTAGGTTATGGCCTCCTCGGCCTATGATGTTCAATGTTGAACGAAAGCCGCAAACAAAGAATGAAAAGACACCAAACAAACAAGGAGGAAGGAGAAGAATTTTAAGATTTCGATTATGCTGACAAGTTGTCACAAAAAAAAATCTCTATACCAGGTAACAACAAAAATAGGAGACATAAAGATGCAGTCCCTAATTCAAACCAGTCAACAACAGACCTACCCATAGTCCTTAATTCACCATTTTCACCTCTTGCACTTCTACTCTTTTATATATGCCTATCCGTAGCTCTTCATGTCATCTCATGTCAAATACAACTGACCAAAAATGATTTCATTTACCTTCAATCTTTCAACAACACCTACCTAGCTTTTTCATTCTTGTCTCATCTAATCCTAACTCATATGACTTAGCTACAACCAAGGAAGGGAGCATGCATACGGCAATTACGATTTTGATGTTAAGGTCAAACGTTGTAAATTTGTGAGTTTTGTAAATGATGTAATTGATTGTGGGTGTTTGGGATGTATATTTTGTTTAGAATTAAGGAGAAAGAGAAAGACACAATTTATATCAATTTTTATTTTACAATATTCCTCCAAAATTGTTTTTTTATTCCTCATTACTTGAACTGAATAATTATATTAGATATGTATGTGCAATTTATAATTGTTTCTTTTTATGATGAACTCATTACTAAAAAAAATTTATAACAATTATGCTATAATATATGTATAAAATTATCAAAAACCATCTTACACAAAATATTGCAACATTATCCGTGTATCACACGAGCAACTTACTAATATATATAGCAAATTGACTTTTCGCACTAGCAAATTGAAAAACACAATCCCAGCTACACAGTTTAGGACAACTTTAAATTGCAATAATTTTAAGACTACTCAAAAGGATGTTTCATTAACAAGCAACAAAATCAAATCAACCTTAGTTAAAGCACTGCAAATACATCACCCAAGGATTAAGCAAACTCTAAGAATGCAGCTAGAGAAAACACAAATCCCAAGCTCCAATAATAAAATATAGACTAAAAATGATTATGTGGAAGATACACACACACACACACACACACACATATATATATATATATAAATATATCTGTGTGTGTGTGAGAAAATCAATAACCCAAAAGGGTCAATCAAATAGTTAAGGGAGAATTAAGTTCAATCGTAAATAAGATCTAACACAGCGGCAACAAGGTTGTCTATATTCAATGTAAAATTTTCAAAACACAATAAGGAGAAAAGTACCTATATGAGATTATTGGGAAAACCAAAGAGAATCTTGATCTCAACCCTATGTCACTCTCGTAAATTATTTTAACTTGCATCTTAATTCAATAAAGAAACCTTTAAATTTTAGGAAAAGAATATCGACATCTAGAGATAAGAGAGCATATGGCCTTAGGTCCCTAAGAAACTTTGTTTCCCTAGTAGATATATCAGCATTAAACTTTTTTAACATTGGAAATTGGGGTAGCAGAGTCATAAAACCCGAAAACATTCCGCTGCATGGTCCAACAATAAAACACAAGTTGTAAATGATTCAAGCTCACCAAGTTGTTTGGGAACAAATCATTTTAGAGGAAATTACCTGTGCAAGATTCCATGACCTAAAACTCTGCACAAAAGAAAAGTCACCAAAAACATTCATTATGTAAAGAATAGAATAAGAAGATAGATTTTGAGGGAAAATAACTATAAGTTTCCATATTATTTTCACAAAAATACCACAGGGAGGTGTTGTGTAATATCCAAAAGCCCCAGGGGTTAAGTGTTGTTAATTTACCGATTGTCCCAAAAGCTTAAGCTATTAGGAAATGGTGAATTTAATCACTTAACCATAAGTCTAACACTCTCTCTCACTTGTGGGCCTAAACTTCCCCTTAATAAGTGGGGGCCCAACAAGTGGGAATTTAACATTTTAAATGGGAGGTAGAGTAAAGCCAGGGATCGAACTCAGGATCTCCTGCTCTGATACCATGTTAATTTACCGATTATCCCGACAGCTTAAGCTGTTAGGAAATAGTGAATTTAATCACTTAACCATAAGTCTAACAAGTGTAACACAATTAACTAGTTGACACATAAAGAAATACCATATGGGGAGAAGAAAACTCATGAGGTTCGGTTTTCTAAGGGGAAACCACTGCACACTAGGAGGGAGGGGGGGTTTGAATATTTTTCCCAAACAAATACCTGCTCAGAAAGCCTCGTTTGCTACTTGTCAAATCAGATCTGCACTCAATGTCTGAAGAGGGAAGGAAAAAAAATAGAGGGGGAGGGAGGGTATTGGGAAGGATAAAATACGCACATGGTAGTTTCTATCTAAACCAAAGTAGTTTCAAAATTTTACATAGTGCATTTAAACTTAATTAGCCTTCATAAATAACATAGGAAAGTGAGGGTGACTTGTGATACCATAAGAACAATGAATCTGTGTGTTGTAGGCTCTAGTCCAATGTGAGCACCTATTCAAACAGATTATAAGGGACATTCATCTTTGAGATCAAATCAAGAGGGACTAACAGAAATAAAACTTAACTAACCTGGATAGTTGCATTTTAGCAAATGTTTTTGTCTTCCCAGTTTAACATTGACCCCAAACTCACCAGCAGGATATTGAAAGGGCAACTAAAACATGGTATATTGAGGGAATTGCAGATGGATTCCTGAAACCAGCTCTTGCCGTCCATAAAACCGCATTCTTTTCCGCAGCAGCAAACAGCTTCAGGCCCAGTAGATCCACTAGCCCCAACGGACTCCAAGAGTGCCCATGCATCTTAAAAAGATAAATCCAACAGCTCACAGATTCATGCTTTTACAAAACATTTCAAGGGCTCAAGCATAAAGAAAATTTGAATCCCATAAATATGACATTATAATTAGTTACTAGGAATCAATTTCAGGATTCCCATTAGGCCGTGATAACATTATAAAAATCCAACTTGAATGTCAATGTATTACAATATTGATAGAATATTATCAATGTTTTTTTTTAAGCGACAAAATGGTATCTGAGGAATTTAAAAAAGGAACCAAGAGAATACCTTTATAATAAGCTAATTCTTATAGTGTAGTTGGAAACACAGTTTTAAGTACACACACGATGGAAGGTTATGAAGCATCTATTAGAAATAACATTTAAGCACAAGAAAAGAACTCTCCCCACCCCAACAAAAATAATTACGGACATCTCATTTTTTATAATTAAAAAAAAAAAAAAAAAATCTCTTTCTTGCGGGACAAGTGGACAACGATGAGAAGGAAGAAGAATAAGCAAAAGACTATATAAGTGGTTGGAGATAGAGAGCCAAAAACCACTAGGAAACCAAAAGGCTCGAGGTTATGATGCAATGGGCATTAGAAACCTGAAAGCACAAAAGGAAGCATGGAGAATCAAAAGGAATTTGTTTCCACTAACATGTAATCAAAGTAAAATGCACTTACACTGATGGCATTCTTTTAAATAACCTAAGCTCCCACATATCTTGAGGTATGATGACATATGCGTTTATTAAATCCTGGAAGAAGAATAGGTGACATAAAAACACTTTCAGAATAAAAGCATGTACATTTTTTTAAATGGACTCAATTATAGAAGGAATCACATAATTGCTTAGAAAAAAGGATAATGCAAATGAAGTGTGAGAACACAGTCTAAATGGTTACACGTTCAGGCACTCACATGTGAAATTATGTTTCGAATGAGCACCAAAGCCGCATCTACCTGCATGGAAATTAAAATGAACATTAAAGTGGCAGCTCAAACAAACAATTAGAAAAAACTTGCAGGCTATGTTAGTAAATTTCCCAACAATTAGATCTTTTAGGCTGTGTTTATTTCATGCTATCAACAAACCAGAGAAAGGTTGTCTATCATCATAACTATAATTCAGTAAGGCCCTTATCAAAAAAACAAAATAAATAAGGCATAACTTACTAATAAATAATAAAAGTACACAAACAAACAAAAAAGAAGAGTCAAGCTGGGTGAAAATTTAAGGTGCTCAAAGAAAAATAAGTTGAAGAAATATGCAAGAACTCGAACCCTCAATATACTGAGACTATCAAAGAAGATTGACACTACCAAAGAAAATTGTACAAACAGAAGGCTACAACTAACAATGTATGTCACAATGTTAACAAAGGTCCAATAAAATAATTCTAGAATGTAACCACCAAAATTAAAAGGTTGATTAGTTAACTGTTGTTATGGCAATGCCATTCTATAAGCTGTAAAAGCATACTGGACGGAAATTTCAACCCTCCACCGTTAAAATGAGCACATCATGGTAACAAATTCTATCTTGCACAAGAACAAAACATACTATGGTTTCTGCCATTTAATGGAAAATCAACAATTTACGAGTGCTTACATCCACATTTGTACCTAACCAAAAAGTGTTTACTACACATATCACGTAAATTAAACGGTCAACTAAAATTAAAAAAACATATAAATGACCAGAGTAATGCGAATGTTTTCTCCTTAGTCCTTCTATTTGAAAGACCATAAAGAAGCAAGCATGGAGAATCAAAAGGAATTTGTTTCCACTGACATGTAATCAAAGTAAAATGCACTTACACTGATGGCATTCACCAATTCTTGTGAATGGTGCAATTTTTAATCAAGTTCGGTGTGCTGGTGTAGACGTGGTGATTAGAGACCATGAGGGGAGAGTTACAGCAGCTATGAGCAAACTGAGTTTCCAACCACTGGGACCTTTCGAGATCCAAGCAAAGGCCACGGAGGAAGGAGTTCTCTTTGCTTGGGAGATGTATATGAGATGCGTTTTTTGAATGTGATTCTAAGATAATTTCAGATAGTCTTATGGGGTTGTGTACCCCTCCCATTGTTGTAGCTAACATCCTAGCTGGAATCGGCCAAAGGCTTGGTGATTTTAGGACTGCTTAAGTTGGCCATGTGAAGAGGCAAGGCAATAAACCCCAGCACATATCCTGGAACAACATGGAAAACATTAATTAGCAGGTAAAACCATTTTTAATGAGAGTGTTTGAAAAGTTATGTCTAACAAGGTATGCTATTTTCCAGTCTAAGGCCACCAGCGCACTAAAAAAAGGGACACCTGTCAATTGGCTCACCAGTTTGCTGCTCTAATTCAGACAGGTTTGAAATTTAATCCTATCAATTAATCTACATTAAATTGATCACCCCTGCTATAATGTGAAGGAATGCAACACAAATCTATATCTATATATATCTAAAACCTGAAGCGTAGCATTTATTATTGCTATGCTCCAGTTGAGCCACATCAGCGTCCACGTCATTATCTTTTTTCTTTTCAATTTTCCTATAATTGTTTTTGAAAGATCAATTAGTGTGAAATAGTAATGAATGTTTAGACCCCCAATTTTAACAATACCAACACAAGCTTATATACAAACAATATATGTGCAGAATGATGTATATAAGTTATAACCAAATAGGTAAAACACTCTAAACCATAATTAATCACAAACACAGTAGCAATTAAAAGGTAAAGAGTAAAGGAAGAGAGATGCAAATACAAAGATAACACCGGCACGTGTTATTGAATAGGAAACCAAAGACCTCGGTGAAAAACATCTTCGCCGCCCTCCAAGCGGTCAAATGATCCACTAAAGAATAAAGTTGAAATACATGAATAGCAAAAAACCCTCCAAGCCTAATCTACCTAATGCACCTAAACCCTCTAAGTTTCTTACTCCAACAGGGTTACGCCTAACCTTGTCTTCTTTAACTTCCTAGATCCCACAATAAGCCCATTGCATCAACCAAGTAAATTGGTCATCTCCGAACTGCTTCCCAAGAACCAAAATACCTCCTCACATCAGTATGGTGAGATAAGGATTTGGAAAAATGTACCTCTCAAGGATATGTCAATGGAGAGGGTGAGAGTAGAGGAATTTGGAGAATCAAATTATGAAAATTGTGGATGAGTCAATCTTGTTTTTCTCTAGGGTTTCTCTCTCAAAATTCTCTCTGGAAAACTCTTTACATTTCGTGGGTATAAGGGTATTTATAGTAGTGTATGTGAAGAATGTGAAAAGTCAGTTTTCATCCAAATAGGGCATTCTGGCGACTCAGCCTTGCGACTAGAACGAGTCGCGAGTTTGAGTCGCGAGCTAACTGCCTGGCCAGACTGTATATTTTTGTCCTCTAGTGCTCCAGCTGTCGTGACCCTTCAGTTCCCTGCATGCTTCACACATGTGCCACTTTGGCGACTTCCCAGTCGCGAGTCAGTCGCGAGACTCCTTTGATTTGCACACATCTTGAGTTTTCTTCACTCTCTCACACACAACCCTTACATGATTCCCACTTAAATATAGGGTATTTTTATTGCTAAAATACAAGCAAATTTGACACAGAATAAAGCCAACACATGATTGAATAAATTCAACCTTACAATTTTTAACATTTATTTTTTTAATATTTACACTTCTCCAACATTTCTCCCTCCCTTACCATTTCATTTTCCCACTACTTCTTCAACCTTTCTCCATAACCCTCTACATTAATACCATTCTCTCTTTCCCTTCATCTTCCTTCCTTTTTGTCTCTTCTTATTCATACCCTCTTACTATAAATTCGTTACTATCTCTTCTATTCTATGCTTAATTTTCCCTCACAAAAAAATGTTCTCTCTCAATTTTTTGGTGGATTTTTTATTTTTCTTGTATCACTGATTAAGGTTGATAATTTTGTATATTCTTTAAAACTCTACTTTAGGTTATTGCGATTAAGTTTTGTTTTTTTTTTTTTTTTTTTTTTTTTTTTTTGTTCTCCTTGATTGTTAAATTTTATTTTATTGCGTTATAAAGAATTAAATATAGCATATAAAAATATAATATTATTCTATTACATAGCATGATTTGGATAATTTGTTATTTATTGTAATTTGGTATTTATTCTATTACACATCATAATTTTTTATAGTGCTCAATTTAGATGTTAAACTATGAGACTTTACTAATTTTTGTTTATTTTTTAATCATTTGTGGTGGACAAAGTACTCTTAATAGTTGTATTAGAAGTACTCTATAATGCCATTTATTTAGAGAAAAACAAAGATTAGTCAAACGAAAATAATCAAATGGGTGACAAATTTTATTTTTAACAATTTTACTTTAATTGTTATTATTATTTTATAACAATGCATATATAGAAATTTAATTCTTAGATTTTGCTAATAATTATTTATTTGATAATATGTTTTGGGTGGATAAAATTACAATTTATGCAAAGAAAATAACCTTAATTATCAACGAAAATTTTTTTTTCCTAATTAGTCCAATTAATCATTGTTAAGTTTATTAATTTTCTTATTTACGTTTTTCAGTTTTTTGGATTGTAAGTAGAAAAAATAAAGTTTGAGAAAATTTGTTTAAAACTAAAAGAATAATTTCCAAATTTTATATTCTTTTTAATGATTCACAAAATGTTAAAATAACTTTTATTAAAAAATGATTATTTTCGTTAACTTGCCTTTTGAATTTCTGAGGAAAATTGTATTGTTTTCATTTTTGTACGACAAAAATTATAATTATGATTTATGATTATTCTTATATTACATTTATGATTATTCTTATAATAAATAAAAATATGATTATAAAAAACATTATTCTTTATTAAATTAGTTTAAATTGTATTAAAAAAATTAATAAAACTACCATAAAAATGATTATCACGCGTAACGCGCTTCGCGGCTAGTTTGACTAATAATATCTCTTCAAACACATATATGGCAGGCAAGAAGAGCAAGCAGCAAGCTACTCCACTTCAGCCAAATACATCAATTACAGCTGGGGTTAGTTCTCTACAAAAAGCAAGTACAACAAACTAAAATTAGGCAACAGAAACTGAATAATAAACAAAGGATATATAGTAATAAGCCCAAAATAAACCACTCCATAGATCGAGGTAGCAGTAGTAATAATGTCTAGATGCTTGTGTGGGAGCTAATAAGAGCCATTGTTAGCTTAGCCTGTGAATTCGATATTAGAATCCACCCCGAAATCAAAACATAGGAAAAGCAGTGAAGGACCCAAATATTAAAAAGAATTAAAACAAGCAAAAAATGATCCTCAAAATTCTTATGCACGTAGGAGAGATAAACAAATATGATAGGAAAAGAGAGCATATTGCCAAATGAGACTCTATGTTAAAACACCAAAAAATCATGCTTCCTATAAACAGAAAATAAGTGGCAATCCAAACTGGACATAGAGTTTCCACCATAACAGGTTAACCCAGTTCAACTAAAAGCAAGAAAACAACAACAAAAATAAGATGATAGGATAGATGAACAAGCACTACATAAAAGCACAAACCCTTAGTGATGTTGGTATTGACTTTTCGCATGAGCTAATTGAAAAACACAGATTCTCAGCTACACAGTTTAGGACAACTTTAAATTGCAATAATTTTAAGACTACTCAAAAAGATGTTTCATTAACAAGCAACAAAATCAAATCAACCTTAATTAAAGCACTGCAAATGCATTACCCCAAGGATTAAGCAAACTAAGAATGCAGCTAGAAAACACAAATCCCAAGCTCCAATAATAAAATATAGACTAAAAATGATTATGTGGAAGATACACACATGCACATATATATATATATATGTGTGTGTGTATGTGTGTGCGCGAGAAAATCAATAACCCAAAAGGGTCAACCAAATAGTTAAGGGAGAATAAAGTTCAATCGTAAATAAAATCTAACACAGTGGCAACAAGGTTATCTATATTCAATATAAAAATTTTAAAACACAATAAGGAGAAAAATACCAATATGAGATTATTGAGATAACCAAAGAGAATTTTGATCTCAACCCTATGTCACTCTAGCAAATTCTTTTAACTTGCACCTTAATTCCTCTCTAACTTCGTTGCCCTAGTAGATATATCAGCATTAAATTTTTTTAACATGGGAAATTGGGGTCACGGAGTCATAAAACCTGAAAACATTCCCTTTTTTTTTTATAAGTAAGAATGATATATATACGAAAGGCTACTCTATGCATGAAGAACATAGAGCAAACCCAGAAAATACAAGAAGAAGAAAACAGAGAAAAAACAAAAAAGAAAACCAAACAACATATTAAATACAAAGAGAAAGAGAGCTAAGGAAAGAAGGGAGAGAATCACTAGTCATGAGTCCCCATGCCCGAGACCAATCAAAAAGAGTTCCACTAAAAGAAGCAAGCATCTGATCATTGGAACTATCCAAATCCTCAAAAGTCCGCCGATTCCGTTCCTTCTAAATACACCAAAGGATGCACAACGGAACTAAATTCCAAATCTGAGACGAGTGCTTCCCCAACCAATTCCACCAGCCAAAAAGCAAGAAAAGTCACCAAAAACTTTCATTATGTAAAGAATAGAATAAGAAGATAGATTTTGAGAGAAAATAACTATAAGATTCCATATTATTTTCCCAAAAATACCACAGGTAGGTGTTGTGTTATATCCAAAAGCCCTGGGGGGTTAAGTGTAACACAATTAACCAATTGACACATAAAGCAATACCATATAGGGAGAAGAAAACTCAAGAGGTTCAGTTTTCTTAAGGGAAACCACCGCGCACACTGCCGGGGGGGGGGGGGGGTGGTGTTGGGGAGGGGGGTTTGAATATCTTTCCCAAATGAATACCTGTTCGAAAAGCCCCGTTTGCTACTTGGCAGGAGACAATACACACACGGTAGTTTCTGTCTAAACCAAAGTAGTTTCAAAATTTTACATAGTGCATTTAAACTTAATTAGCCTTCAAAAATAACATAGGAAAGTGAGGGTGACTTGTGATACCATAACAACAAAAAATCTGTGTGCTGTAGGCTCTGGTCCAATGTGAGCACCTGTTCAAACAGATTATTAGGGACATTTATCTTTGAGATCAAATAAGAAGGGACTAACAGAAATAAAAACTTAACTAACCTAGATAGTTGCATTTTTCAGAAATTGCTATGCCGCCATACCGTACCCATACCTATACCCGTTCCATAACAGTGCTTCCTAGTATTTTAGACTTATGTCATGTATAAACAAAGAAGCCATGACTCACTAGCAGGATATTGAAGGGCAGCTGAAACATGGAATATTGAGGGAATTGCAGATAGATCCAAGGAACCAGCTCTTGCAGTCAATAAAGCCGCATTCTTTTCTGCAGCAGCAACAGCTTCAGATCCAGTAGATCCATTAGCCCCCATGGACTCCAAGAGGGCCAGATGCAATTACAAAGATAAGTCCAACAGCTTATGGATTCATGCTTTTACAAAAAAATTCAGAGGATCAAAAGCATAATGAAAATTTGAATCCCATAAATATATGACATCATAATTAGTTACTAGTAATCAATTTTAGGAATCCCATTAGGCCATGACAACATTATCAACATCCAACTTGAATGTCAATGTATTACAAAATTGATAGAATATTATCAATGGTTAAGTGATAGGATGGTATCTATGGTATTTTAAATAGGAACCAAGAGAATACCATTAAAATAAGCTAATTCTTGTAGCGTAGTTGGATACACAGTTTTTAAGTACACACACAATGGAAGTTTATGAAACATCTATTAGAAATAACATTTTAGCACAAGAGAAGAGCTCCCCCTACCCCCAACAAAAAAACTATGAACTAGCATTTTAATAAATAAAAAAAATCCTTTCTTGCAGGACAAGTGGACAACGATGAGAAGGAAGAAGAATAAGCAAAAGACTATATAAGTGGTTGGAGGTAGACAAAGAGCCAAAACCACTAGGAAACTGAAAGACTCATGATTATGATGAAATGCGCATTAGAAACCGAAAGCACAAAAGGTTTTGCTGAAATTGTTTCAACAAATTCGACATCAATTTAGAAGCTTTTGATAAGTAGAAGATGATAAGTAGAAGATAAGAAAGGCACAACTCAGATAAAGACTATCTCAAGATTTGTGTTTGTCTACATCAGTAGACCTCAATCTTTGCTCTGTTTTTCGAGTTAAACAAATTCTCCACACCAAAAAAAAGTGCGAAAAAGAAAGAACTCATTCATGTAGATTATTATCCCATTAAAAACACTACTTAAGCAATTGGTTATTTTCTGTAAATAAGTCGTTCAAAATGAATATCTCTAAATTAATGTTATAGACCCCAAAAAAAAGAGAGTGAACCAATGAAATACCAGTAAAAATAAGCAGATTCCAGCAAACAATCTTACTAGCACTTCTAGCTTTTCTCATCATCAACACCAACAAATTGGAAGGTTGGCAAATGATTTTGCCTTATTTGTGTTACTGAAATTTCACAAAAAAATAAATAAATAAATTATATTCTAACATAACTAAAAAATTTTAAATTGCAAAATCGTCAGATGCTCGATGAAAGACTCATAAAACTCAAAGATACCCTACATGTACAAATTATACAGATATAATCAATCAATCGTAATTAAAACCAACACCACAACAGAGGGGTGTGGTTATCAATGGTTCAATTTGGGGATTTGAGGAGAAAGTGATAGGGAGGGAAAGACACATGCCAATGACAAAAATTCAAACACAGAAAGAAGGATTATATAAAACAGTTTATAAATGTGAAATTTATGCAAGGTACTTGGAATATCAACCCAAACCAAGACCAATTCACATCAAGTGTAAGACCATCCACGTGCTTAGTGAGGAAGGAAAACGAAGCTTACCTGAATTTCTGGTCGGTGCTAATTAAGCCAAAGTAATAGAAGAAACTTTCATCACAAAATTATACTCTCTTTTTATGCTACAACCAGAGTGGAAAATTCACATTTACAACTAGCCAATATTAAGTCATTAACAGCATCAATTAATATTTTAAAGAGTAAATCATATTGCATTTGAGACAAGGCAATGCCAAAAGAATTTCATAAATTTACTGTAAAAGAAGTTTTCTGTATGCCAAAATGTTCAGAGATGCAACCCATTAGATAATCCAGTCCTAAATTGGAGCTAGTTAGTAACTATAATTTAAAGCATATCAGAAAAACAAATACCTAGTATAATTGTGGTCCATAGTTATCAAACCCAGCAACCAACAGAGAAGCTCCAAAGGCCCTTACACCACTAGCAAGAAAAGTAAAGACTCAACTGTATTCAACTTCATAAACAAATAAATAAATAATAAACTCACCTCCATAATTTTCTGATGCTTAGAAAAATATGGTGAAGCTTACTAACCTTAGTTCCATTCCTATAACAGAAGCAAGGCCGGTTGTTGCCTTGAAATAAAATAATGAAAAGTTAGGGACAAGAAAGTCAAATAAATAAATTTCTCAAATTTAATAATGACACTAAAAATGCAGGTTCTAGGAGCATTCAAAAGTTCTACAATTTCAAAAAAGAGAGAAAAAAAAATTATATTCCCAGAGCTTGTATCCTTTCTTCCTTTTCAAAATAGGTAATTTTGACCAACATGCCAAATATTTTGGTTTAGAAAAAGATGATTTTACAAATCTCCATACCAGGCCACAACAAAAAAATGCAGTCCCCAACTTTATGCTTTGGCAGGGTCACTTGCTCCATTCTAAGCAAACAAAGCATCACAAAATCTTTAAGGTCCTAGCCAATGAGCTCTAGCTTTACAAAACTCTTAAGGCTTGATTTGTTTTTGGCATAAACTGATATTGTGTTTTCAGGTATTTGGTGTGTCAAAAAATTTTAGTCAACGGAAAATTACAGTATATAGGCAGAAAACATTTCCACTTTTTTTTTTTTATAAATCAAAATCATTTACACCTTTAAAAAACATTAACGGATTTCTGAAAAAATAGACTTGCGTTTATCCCTACCATCCTTATCCCTTTTAACTCCATATATTTCCAAACTAAAAAGGCAAAGAAGTGTTCTATGTAGCCAAAAATTCTCCATATATTTCCAAACATAATGTATTCAAGGCAGTCTAAATTACTGAAGCTTTTATGACCATCAGTTGTATCCAGATTGTGCACCTTCATTCATGCTAGGTTAGTTATTATTATTATTTTTTTAGTTGACATCGTAAAAACCAATTAGTCCATAGAAAATGATGCCTAAGATCAAATAAAACTGAATAAAAATGTCAAAAAAGCAATGAATAATTTTATCCAAAAAAGAAAACACTACGAATAAGACTTTCACCTACACAAATCAACCATAATACCTTCGAATTTCAATACCTACCAGGAATCAGTCAAACTCATTAGGCCAAGTGTTGGAACATGTGCAACATTACCTCTAATATAACAATCTCCCTACCTCGATCAAGAAGTCACAACATAGGATTGTCATCAAGGTTAAAGGACTGGATATTATTTTTTACTTTTCCAAGACACCAAGCAGTAAACCTGCAATATTTTCTCAATCTCACCCAAAAAACAAAAAGGAAAAGAATTTCAATACTTGGTTGACAAAAGTTCTTATAGAAACAATTTTGCAACATTAGTAGATAAGCTCATTATTGTCCAACTAAAACCCAAAAGACATATGACAGAACTATTTACATCATATGTAAATTCTCCTTCAAAAGTATAACAAAGCCATAAAATTTCACTAAGAAACAAAAAAAAACAATAAAGACAAACATAACAGGTCACAATCTTCCAAATTTCATGTAAAGCCATACAGAAACATCTTTCAGATACCAAAACATAAACTAAAATTAGTTTTGACTCATAACTTCAAGCAATGATAAAAATCAAGTATATTAGTTTTAAAATCAAGTCAGTAAAAAATGATAACTATAGCAATATTACTCGGTGAACCACTGAGTTGCAAACTTGATAGTGCTGACAGTGTTAAGGACATTTACATATTGGAGTAGCTAGAAAGAAACCAAAGGAATGAAAGAACTACCTTACCTTCTTTAAAGGGCATTTGAACCACTCAGAAGATTCAGTTCAACAATAACATCAGCTATATCAGAGCATTCGATGTCCTCAACTACAGTCACCAACATAGTTAACACTGTTTCAAGTACCTGTATGAAGCAACAAAATCAATATCTAACAATTTTGAAAGTAAAAGACAAGGAAGATTATGGACAATATCTCTTACACACACTTGAAAGCCCACCTCATGATAAAGCAAAAACCCCATGTCAACTCAAATTGAATTACCAACCTCCACAACAAAGCACAAAAGAAACTTCCTAGGATAAAGGAGAACTTTTTATCACAATGATGCAGGACAAACCAAAACTTTGTAACAGGAAATTAAAGAACAGGAAAAATAGAGATGGATAAACTTGGACTCAGCACCTAGGGTTGGCTAGAGATTTGATGCAGGACCAACCAGAATTGTACAACAAGAAAAATATGTAAAAGAAGGATTGATAAGAACTGATTAAGCAAAGGAAAAATGCTGAGTGACTGACTAAGAGGGCAGCTATGCCTCTTAGAAGAATTGAAAGGGATTAGAGAAGAATAGGAATATGAACAGTCTGAATTCTCATTGCATGCCTCTTAGAATCCATCTCCACACCTTTATACAATTCATGAACACAACTAACTGACTAACACTAACTGCCAACTGGCTACACTGATCTAATGATCTAACTAACTGACTGTTAAGCACATGGCTCCTAACTAAACAACAATTAAGCACATGACACAATCAATTAATAAGCATGTGACCCTAACCTTCAATTACAAAGATGATAGAAAACTTTACTAATAAACTGCCTCTTATAATAAGCTGCTGGTGTCTAGTACCAAGTGTTGATGCGACACTGTTGTTGTTTCTATAGTGCATTTAAACTTAATTAGCCTTCATAAATAATATAGGAAAGTGAGGGTGACTAGTGATACCATAATGACAACAACAAATCTGTCTTTTGTAGGCTCTGGTCCAATGTGAGCACCTGTTCAAACAGATTATAAGGGACATTCATCTTTGAGATCCAGTCATACTAACAAATCAGAAGGGACAAACAGAAATAAATCTTTAACTAACCTGGATAGTTGCATTTTAGCAAATGTTTATAGAATTTATCTTTCCAATTGAATATTGACCCAAAAGACCATGGGTTTAGCAACAAAATCACCGTTCATCTGCAAAAATACAAATAAAAATCAATCCTCCATTACAGAGGTCTTAAAAACTAGAGTTGAAACTTGACAACAAAGCTAGAAAGATCAGAATATCTCCATTTTGCAAACGAAAGATATGCAACTTCTAGTGGCTTTAGCTTTTCAATTTACATCTCTAGTGGCTGAGCAAGAGACGATGAGAGAGGAGACACATTAGGCAACAAATGAAAATTAAGACATCCCCCCTAAAAAGAAGTATACATTGTATGCTGCTTTGTATTTTTATAGGTAAATAAATTTTCAATAAAAAGGCACAATCCTAGAACATGGCATGCATGTAAGAGAAGCACCAAAAGGTAAAGCCTATATTGTATATCAAAAGAATATATTGCCAAACAAAAAATAGTTCTCAAAATAAAAAATATTTAAACATGAAGGAAACCTGATTTTTTAGAGATGAAGAAAGAATAATGAATAAAAAACTCAACGATAAAAAGTACTATCATTGACTTATATATATATTTCCATCAAGCTCCACCAATGCCCTAGCTTTTACCATTCTAGCTGCACCCCACCACAGCTTTTTAAATAAAAATATATTTCTTTCAAAAAAAATAAAAGCTTAACATTCATTTACCCCTCCTTTAGCATCAAAATAGCCGCATGCACAGCATCATCAAGCTCCATATCATCAGTGTAACTAAATGGAAAGGGGAACTTAGTCAATGTGAAGAATTGGAAAAACTTAACAAGAACAAAATTGGGGAAAATAGAGGGGGTGGGGATGGTTTTGACAGATAACTAAAGTTAAGTGAGAGATCCTACATCAGTTATTCTTAAGAAATGCATCCAATTGAATTAAATATGTAGTAAATATAGATAAAAATAAAAGAAATATCACTACATGCATTTTAAGTTCAAATCTAGTGGCGTGGACAGATGTTTTTGGCCTGTGATATTACCTCTTGTTCTTTACAGAGTTGCACTTGATCTTTAAGCAGCAAAATTAACCATAGCCATGAGACAAGCTTACCAGGACAAGTGAAAGTATGGAAGGTGCATCTCAGCAATATGATGGGTAACCTGGAGGGCTTTTACATGATTCCAAAGGGGTGGCAAGTCAGCGAATCATTTCTTCACAGAAATCTTAAGAGACTTTGCATGCTTGAAAAAGGTGTGTTTCAATAAATTATGCCTCTTTCCTGGATCTTTCACCAGGCACATTGCAACCATTTCTTTAAAAGACTGATCACATATGGAAATCATGCAATTAGAATATTATTCTATAAGAGAGACATTGAAAGATGGCAATCACCAAAGAACATATCTTTTGAACATGAATACCTTAAAACTTTCAAAATTACAAATAAACACACAGAAGACAAACCTGAAAATTTTGTTTTCTAACAAAAATATTTTTAAATAATTGTTAAAAAATCTTTTAGAAGCATATTAAAGTCTAGCCACTGATACTGTCTACCTAGATAATGAAAAAAGAATTGTAAAAAGTTGACTACCTGGCTTGATAGGTGGTAGACTTTTAACTCATAAAAGACAAAAAAAATTTGAAAAGAAACATTTATTTACACATCTTTTGTTCAAGACGGTGGCTGGAGATAAAAGAGCTCTTAATGTGTGACACTGAGGCAGACAAAGCAATAAAAAGCACACATGGACAGAAAGGGCAAAGGGGCAAAACTGTAAAAGTGAAATAGGATTGTAGATCTAAGAGCTGAAGAAGAAGAAGAGATCGGCGTGATAGGAAGAAGAAGATCGGGGTGGGAGGAAGAAGAAGAAGAAGATCGGCGTGAGTGGAAGGAGATCGGTGTTAGAGGTAGCGCGTTACAGCCTTTTATTTTGGAGCAGAAAAATGGTTGGGACACGCATGCGGCCCCATGTCCAACAAGTTTCCCATGTCTTGTACAAAGAAAACGTCAATAGAAACAAGACAAGTAGACAAATTTACAAGAGGAAAGTGCAAACCCTTAGTGGCGCAAGCTTTGAATCCACCACATGTAGCAAACTGAAAATACACATACCCAGCTACATAGTTCAAGCAGCATTTAACAAAAAATAAATTAATAAAGTAAAAGAGAAAATCAAAAAACCCTAACGAACAATTCTTAAAGCTAAAGTAGATTGGAAACAAGTGGTTAGGGAAGAAGCACAATCAAAACTTAGGTAACCTAAAGCAAAATGCTAAAAGGACTATGATAAATAACAGTAAACAGTGACTCAAAATGAGATATATAACATGCACTAAGAATGGCAGGAGTTGCAAAACAACAAATAGAAAAACTAGCATATTACCCAACACTTAGCAGACAAATGTACAAGAGGAAAGTGCAAACCCTTGTGGCTTTGAATCCACCACATGTAGCAAACTGAAAAACACATACCCAGCTACATAGTTCAAGAAAAACACTTCCAAGAATATAAAAAATAACAAAACAAATTCAACTTAGAAGAATATACGAAAGAGAACAACAAAATCAAATCAACCTTACATAAAAGGATGCACACATAGAAGAATGCAAACGCATCACCCCAGAATTAAATAGGTTATACAAAACAAAAAATAAATACACAAGCATCATTTAACGAAAAATAAATTAATAAAGTACAAGAGAAAATCAACAACCCCAACAAAGAATTGTTAAAGCTAAAGTAAATCGGAAACAAGTAGTTAAGGTAGAAGCACAATCAGAACTTAGGTAATCTAAAGCAAAATGCTAAAAAGATTATGAAAAATAACAGTAAACAGTGACTCAAAATGAGATTTATAACATCCACTAAGAAAGGCAGGAATTGCAAAACAACAAACAGAAAAACTAGCATATTACCCAACAACTATAAAGGTAAATCCAATTAACACTGAAAGCCAAGCTCTTCTCTAAACTGAAAGCCAAACTATAAAGACTTTCTGCAATGAGAAATATTCAAATAAAGGCAATAACAGAAGCAGGTATGCTAAATATGTTTTCAAAAGCTAAAATGCTAATGCAACGAATAGATTTAACAATCCATACCTGAATAACCCTCTAAAAATCGTCTATATGACATGGACCATTTGGGTTACTTGCAAGACTTCCTATAGGAACCCCCAGAGAATAGGATTATACCTTTGTAAGACATGGCAGGAAAAAAAAAAAAAACACCCAAATCAAGCAAATAGAATGTAAAGAAACCTGATAATGTCATCCAATTTGGTCTCGTTAGTGTACCCCCACTTCCTTTGTCTAGGAAGAATGGGGAAAAGTTTAAGAATCACAAGCTGAACTTGAAAACAATTTTACAGGAAATTCCAGCTTTTCTCATCATCAACACCAAGATATTGGAAGGTTGGCAATTGATAAACATGATTAAGATCAGCATTTAATATTTTTTTAAGATGGAGCACAACTGATAAATCCTTCAAGAAATATACTCACTATTAGATATATAATAAATTTTTATAGTAGTCTTTTCTTAAACCTATTAAAATGTTACATGTAACAGAATGAGTATGCTTATGTAACTTATCAAAACCAAAAAAAAAAAAAAAAACAAACAAACAAACAAAGAGTATGCTTATGTATTATCCATAAAATTATTTGATTCATTTAACTATATTGCTAAGTAATTGGTTTCATTTATATATGTATTAGCCTAGAATTACATGTCCCATGCAAGTGAACTGTTAGACTATTTTACCCGGGTTACAAACTGTGATCAGTTGATCACAGGTACATTTTTCCGTCACAATTCTTCAAGACCTGGCACACTGAAAAGATAAATGCCATCTCATGAACATGCATAGACCAGAGCTACCCAGACACCAGTACTGAACTTTCAGCTTCAGGGAATAAACTTCAAAACAAAGGAACTGTGAGTAGCATGCCATATGGAGAATGGTGATTTAGACACGTTCTCCCAAAAATCTTAAAACATGCAATCACATGACCAGTTTATATCCACTTGAAAAACAGTTTATAAGTGTGACATTTATGCAAGGTATTTGGAATATCAACACAAACCAAGACCAATTCACATCAAGTGTAAGACCATCCACAGGCTTAGTGAGGAAGGAAAACAAAGCTTACCTGAATTTCTTGTCGGTGCCAATTATTCCAATCCCAATGTTGATGCTCGAAATTTGTCCTTCAAATCTGATAAAAATAAATCCAACTAATTAGAAAAATCAAAACACATCACCTTAAAGTCTACAGGAGATTGGGACTGAACATAATAACTTAATAATTAGCAAAGTCCTGCAGTGTTTTGACTATTAGGTTGGTAGGCTACTCCCTCAAGTGTTAAAAATATTTTCTACATTTCTGTAATTATCAGCAAAGCAACCATATACATCACCTTCTTAACTAATTTTTAGGTACAAAAATGTAAATTGTTAATAGTAGAAAATCTAAGTTACATTATCCTTTCCTTCTCCATATATGTGAAGAAATCATACACTCATCTAAACTCCTTTGGAAATACAGTAAGAAAACAGAATATAAAGAGAATTCCTAAATGAAAAATAAGAAAAGAAAAAATGATTACCACTGTGTTTACAAATTTGGCACAATTTGAACAAGGTCTGAATTTTAAGTTATGTTTGTTCCTTGCCTTAATCCATAATGTGTGAGACATCAAATAACTGATAAGTTCTACAAAATAACAAAATCTCAACAAACAAGAACAGATTATTGGTGTTTAGTTCTGAATAAAAAGTGAAACACGTGAAGTGGTTAAATATGCCATCAGATTCCAAACTGTATGTTTAAAAAAGAATATGCGTAATACTGCCTCAAGTTCACATGGGACTCCACAGTCAAAAGAAGCAAGGGCTAAGGCTTAGGAGGTAGAGAAAGACCCAAAATATCAACCACATAGAAAGCTAAAAGTTCTTATACTTTTGAGGACAGAGCTGCTCTAAAATTAACATTATTTGGGAAAAAAAAAAGTTAGAAAATGATGGTATCCTCAAGTCTTTAGTTATTATTCAGGCAGGAAAAAAATTAATCTGTAATTTCTAATTGGGTAACACATAAAAAATCTGATCCAATAAATCCCCGAATTCTTTCGTACTTCTTTGACTTTAAAGTCAGTCTTCAAACAAACATGTGATGATGCAATAACCATCAGTTATTAATGATGCAATGAGTAAAATAATTATTTGTGTAATAGATTTTAAGATATACAAATATGTGGGGAGTTTATATACAGGAAACTTTTAAAAAGGAACCAAGAGAATACCTTTATAATAAGCCAATGCTTGTAGTGTAGTTGGATACACAGTTTTAGGTACACAAACAATAAAAGTGTTATGCAGCATCTATTAGAAATAACATTTTAGCACAAGAAAAGAACTCTCCCACCCCAACAAAAAAAATTATGAACTGTGCCATTTTTTTTTAAAATTATGTTCTATAATAACTAAAAAATTATAAACTGCGAATTCGTCAGATACTCAGTCAAAGATTCATAAAACTCAAAGATACCCTACATGTACAAATTAAACAGATATACTCAGTCAGAAAGAGAGGGAAAGACGCATGCAAAAGACAAAAAATCAAACACAGAAAGAGGGATTATATAAAACAGTTTATATATGTGACATTTATGCAAGGTACTTGGAATAACAACACAAACCAAGACCAATTCACATCAAATGTAAGACCATCCACATGCTTAGTGAGGAAGGAAAACAAAGCTTACCTGAATTTCTTGTCGGTGCTAGTTATGCCAAAGTAATAGAAGAAAAGATGCAATTTTACTTTCATCTCTGAATAATAAACAGAGGATATATAGTAATAGGCCCAAAATAAACCACTCCATAGACAGAGGATATATAGTAATAGGCTCAATTGGCTCACCAGTTTGCTGCTCCAAGTCAGACAGGTTGGAAATTTAATCCTATCAATTAATCTACATTAAATTGATCACCCTGCTACAATGTGAAGGAATGCAACATATATTTGATTAATAATATCTCTTCAAAGACATATGGCAGGCAAGAAGAGCAAGCAGCAAGCTACTCCAATTGAGCTAAATATCATCAATTTCAGCTGGGGTTAGTTCTCTACAAAAAGCAAGTATAACAAAACTAATATGAATTAAGAACTACAAAAGAAACTTCAAAATAAGGGAATCATAAAAGTCTAGGAATGATAAGAAAATCAAAGTTTAACAAGGACAGTATCAATAATAAGTAGAGGAAACATAAATGATAATTTTTTATGGGAAGAAGGCTAATTAAAGATGATATCAAGGAAAAGGGGTTTTATGTTGCCATTTTGAAATTAGTAATGACAAAGCAGAAGCGTTTCATCATCATTCTAAATTAGTTTTTTTATTGGAAAGCCACACCATGTGAGTTTTAAATCCACGACCTCTGCCCCACTATTGAGGGAGAAGAAGTGCTAATCGAGCAAGAGCCCATTGGTGAAATTAGGTGGTATGCTTACAAAAAATTAACTAATGATATGAATATTTCTAGTCATGTCCATAGATTATATATATATTTTTTAAGGTAAGCCAAGATTATATACCAATATGTGCATACTGTTACCAAAAATCATGCATGGTCCAGAGCTTCAGCAAAATTTGTGATGTTCTATCAGCCAGCTGTAGACATGTATTAGCCTAGCATTACAAGTCCCATGCAAGTGAACTGTTAGACCACTTTACCTGGGGATTTAATTACAAATGTTTCATCAGAACTCATGAAACAAAAGAGAAGCTGCTCTGCATAATTACTTGTAGACTGTGAAAGTAGTCGCTAATGCAATATGACAACAAACATGACCAAAGGCTTATGATGAAAAAAACAAAAGATTGATGAGCATAACATTTGTAAAAAGGAGCATATGAGTAACAAAATATGAATACTGATACCAACAAAAAGCATGATATTATAGACAAACCCTAGTTTAAGAGGATCTCTATTCTTTATCTGATGTGAAAAAAATTCTTCAACAATTAACTGTTAAGCACATGGCTTCTAATTAATCAACAATTAAGCACATGACACAATCAATTAATAAGCACATGATTCTAACCTTCAATTACAAAGATGATACAAAACCTTACTAATAAACTACCTCTTACAATAAGCTGCTGGTGTCTAGTACCAGGTGTTAATGCTGCACTGTTGTTGTTACTGGTGCTTACTGATACAAAACTTTACTTACTCATGCTTACTGGTGCTGCATACATGATGCACTAGCTGGATCATATGCATTAAGTCAAGCTACTTCAAAATGCGTTGCACTTTTCAAAAAGATAGAAAATTGATACGTATCCAAATAGAGGGTCCCATCTACAAGACTTAGTCAGTCAATCCCTAATGTGTCGTTGAAATTGAAAGCATCAAAAAACCGACTAAGCTCAATACAATAAGATGGATGGGTCCGCTTCCTATAAATAAGTCCTATGCCATTGGTACCATGTATCACATAACAAAATCATAAATCAGTTTTATTATTATTTTTATAAAAGCATGATGATGATGATGATGAGAATAATAATAGTTGTTACTTTAACCCTTCTCCTTTGTTTGCTCACTATTCATCCTCCTAACTTCTGCACTGCCCACTCTGAGATTCGTTGCATTGAAAGCAAGCGACAGGCCCTTCTCAACTTCAAGCAACACCTTACAGATCCTTCAAGCAACACCTTACATATGCATTAAGTCAAGCTACTTCAAAATAAGTTTGCTTCTTTTAATATTATATTTCTACAAAAGTTTAATTATCATAATAAGAATCAATCATCAATAATTATCAATTGTTACATTATAACCTGAAACCATGAATGAAAACCAAACCCAAGAGATCTAAATCTAAATCTAATTATAAAATAAATGCAACTTGAAATCATAATAAGTCTATTTTTGTCTACATTCTCAGTCATAATAGAATTGACAACAGACCTCATTATTAGTCAAAGATCAGACACAAAATTGTAAAATATCAAACTGGGGTACTTAAACGGTAATCAAATAAAGAGAGATGAAGAAACTACACCATTTTGAAGACACATCTGTAGTCAATATATTAAATAGCATTCCTTTTAACCGCAGTCTAATATGTTATGCATATTAGAAATCAAATATCAGGGACAAAACAGGGCAGAGCACATTCTAGTGTTTATAAAACGTGAGCAAGATTAGTAAATCAATGACAAACCCAGTAACCTAAAAAGAAAAATACAGAAGCTTACATGGGAAAATGCATGTCCTCTGCAAGAACAAAATTGTTCAATTTGCTGTTAACCAAATAATCAATTAAATTTTCCAATGACAAAATAGAACCATACAAAGAAGATTGTACATAGAGAACTTACAACAGCTATATTGACAATACGAAAGAAGATTCCATAAACAAAACTTACAACTGCAGTTACTGATCTGAAAATAAAGTAGAGTTATAAGAAATAAAAAAAAAATGAAGAGAGAGAGAGAATAACCACTTTTCAAGAGAGAATGTGAGAGAGAATAATAAAAAATTTATAGAAAATAATATAAAAAGAAAAAAAAAGTTTTAAAAAAATATTGTAAAAAATACCAAATTATCAAAGTCATGTTAGTGCCTTATTTAAAACATATTTTGGTTCCCATGACCAATCCAGAACGGCCTCCAAAATGGAATTCAAAACTTTGGTTGCCAGAACAACATCACATAGTCGCCTAGTGCTAGGCAGCTATGTGAAAATGGGCAGCTATGTGAAGGTGTTCTAGCAACAGTTTCACTTGTTCCCTCATATTCCTATAAATAGATCCACCTCATTTTAGCAATTTCATGCACAAAAATCCCAAAAACTCTCCTCCTTCTCTTATGAATTTCTTTAGGAATAGTTTTTCTCCTTTTTTCTTTATAAAATCTCTCTCCAAACAAAAATTTCAGTTCTCTTTTCCATCATTTTTACACCTCCAAAACTTTAGGCAAGTGGGTAAGTTTGTAAGAAATGGGCTAGCCCCAATAAGTTGACTTCATTTTTTTTTTTTTTTTTTGGATCGCTACATTTTTCAATCACAAAATTACTTAGGGGTGTGATGCAATTTATATACATAATTATTTCACCAAAAAATGCACAAATCATCACATCCTTAGATATTTTTGTCATTAAAAATCTAGCAACCTCGAATTATAAAAAATGAAAATTATTACCTTGTAGGGAAAAAATGGGAAATTAGACCTAACCCACATGTGATTAAGCAGGTTTTGATAGTCCTTCGTCCTCTTAAACAATTTCTTTCTTTCTTTCTTTCTTTTTTTTATGAAAAGACTAAAATTTTATTTATTAAGAAGACAATATAGAAACATCATGGATGAGAGCTTGTTCCAAGAAACAAGGACACTCCTCTATCCAAGTAGAGAAATCAGCCAAGCCAAAAGTTTGTTTAGCTAACAAATGGGCAGACTTATTGCCTTGTCGCCTCACATGAGAGAACACTACAATCCTAAATTCATGACATTCTGCTAGCATCCCATAAATCAATGGGGAAACAAAGGAAGGGGCAAGTGAACATTCCTTGAGGGCATGAACAATAACCAACAAATCTCCTTCCAGTACAAAGTCTCTGATTCCCGTTTCCTTAGCAAAAATTATCTCAGCTTTGAATGCCTTCGCTTCAGCCTCAATAGTTCCCAATGGAGCATGAATCTTCTTACTCAAACCTGTAATAAAATTCTCCACATGATCACGAACTATAATCCCAAAACCAGCATTCTTTTGAGCCGAAAATATTGCAACATCCACACTGATTTTGTATGATGGAGAGGTAGGTGGAGTCCAATTAATTTCCAGCTAAGAATATTCTTCCAAACTGGCTTTACAAAATATAAAATTGTCATCTGCAAAAAATAAATGAGAAATACTAGGACCACCACGACAAGCAGCAACACCATGCATATTACCACACTGCACTGATTTTTAATTAAGGCAGATAGACCCTCAGCACAAATCAGAAATAAATACGAGGACAAAGGATCTCCTTGACGTAAACCCCTTGAAGGAACAATACAACCACAGGAGTTTCCATTAATACTGATGATGCCAAAAATCGTCAGTAAGTCACACAGTCCTCACGTACTCAAGACAACACCTACACAACACGAAACAGGAAGACCTTAGGAGAGTACCGGCGTGGTACCGGCCAAATACCCTCCGAAGGTTAAGTTAGAAGGATTTTCACAACTCTAGAGTGCCAGAGCTAAGTAAATTATGCGTACCTTGATTTTTGAGGGCTTTGGGTTTTTATAGTAGTGCAGAACCGACTTTCGTTTCTTGCATAGGAAGATGTTTTCCTTATGAGGAAGATCCCCATAAATGTGCGTATATTGCGAGATTCTTTTCATGTTGGGATTCCCTCAATTAAGGTTAATCGTGGGGCGCAAGATATTTCCATGTAGGGTTTACCCAAGTTATGTGAGTGCCACGTGGCCTGGTATCCGTCGGCCTTGGGCCCAAAAACCTAGAATCAGTCTGTATAGAGGGACTATCCATCTATTATGGAGAGGGGTCCATCTATTATGGAGAGGGGTCCATCCATCATGTGGTCTATCCGTCCATCGCTCCATTTACTGCCTTGTTCCCGACGGCTCACTAATTCAATACCGTCAGGTTTATTTAAACGAATCTGTTATCCTTAACTTTCGTCCCCTTCAGTTGCCCTTTCACTCCATGAGTCTATCACCTACTTCATGGACAGACCCATGGAGTGACAATCTAGGTCATCTCCTGAGAAGCGTGTCTTGCTTGCCAGGCTAGCCTAAGGTAATAAATGTCGTAGGGGCATGTGGCATGTTTTTAGTGGGTTAGTCACTTGAACCAAAGCGTCCCTTCATCTTCCGTGCCGTTACCTCTATATATACATGCTTCATTCCTTCTCATTTTTACTTTCCGCAACAAATCTTCAATCAAAGTGCTTCCGTCTACCTTGTCAACTCTGCCCTTCGTCTACTTTATTAATTCTACCTTCCATCTGCTTGGCGCGACCGTTAGCCACACCTTCCTTGCTATTCTCTTCAACTAGTAAGTATTTTTTATGTTGAATTCTCTTGTAACTTATTTAAATTTTGTACATTCATCGTCTATGTGAACTCGTCAGAGTCTTAGGGTTTATTCGTCACATGTAGGTGACATGTCTAGTGTGTCGAGTGAGTAATTGTGTGTCCGCGAAGGAGTGGGCTACGATGAGGTGTTTCCGTCAAGTCAGGACGACCCCGACACCTCAAGTGACGAAAGGAATCCGTCGGCTACCTCACCTTCCATAAGGGATGAGGATTTGGACACGGATAGGTCAGAGAGTGACTCTAATGACGATCAAGTTGGTACCGAACCCCCCACTCAATCCGTCATTGGTCCTGATGGACTTAGGGATTTCATCATGCTTCCATTGTGGACGGTCAACGATTTCATTTCTTCCATCAAACAAACACATTTTGATACGCTTAGGGAGAAGTATTAGATACCCGTCCACATACCCATCCGTCTACCCTACAAGTCCGAAAAGTGTTACTATAGGGGTGTTGATGACGTCGGGGTGTACGAGCAAATGCTGAAGGCAGGACTCAGATTCCCATTGAGTGCTCTACGCCGTCGTCTCCTTCAATACTTAGGGCTGGCAGTCACCTAAATCTCCTCGAATGCCTGGAGGGTTTTCCTTGGCGTCGAAGTTTTATATGGAGTGATGTTTGACGAGGTGCGTAGGTTTACAGTGGAAGAGTTTTTCCATTGTTACCATCCGTCTGAGATCACTCAGTCGAGGGGTATGTACAGTTTCTTACCGAGGAGTCCGTTACTTAGGTTAGTATGCGAGACACCGAATTCCAATAGAAACTGAAAAAGTTGTTATTTTTTCATCCAAGGGGACGACTAGATGTCTCAACTCGGCGACCAGGAATACATGCCTGTAGACAAAACCAGGGGTATAATGCCCCCGTCTGGTAGGTGTCCGTCCGTCTTAGGTTCCATTTTTTAATTTGCTCTGTTTAATGTTCTAACTGTCAATTTTTGCAACTCGGGACCGTCCAGAAATCTCCCTTAAACAGTGGAGTTTTTTGGAAAAGATCTTCAAGACCATTGAGCTGTCGGAGAGAACTTGGGCTAAACTAGTCACTTTAGACACTCTCAACTGGTACTATAACGGCCCAGAACCTACAGCAGCTGCTCGTCGCTACGACCATCAAGTTCGCAAACGTAAGCCCGTTACCCTAGCTTTTCTTCTTTCAGTTTTCTTTAATATTTGTATAACTCTTTATCCATCCATATTTAGAAATGAAAGATAGTAGGAGACGGGCCTACATCAAGCAATAGGTTGCTGCTAAGAAAAAGCAGGAGGGGAGCTTACCCCCTAAGGCGACGGGTCAGGCTAATCCGTCAACTAAGAGGAAGCCGTCAGATAAGGTTGACCATCCACCCAAGAAGCCAAAGGTGACGGAGCCTAATGCTAGCAAGACTCCAGCCAAGTTGCCCCTTAAGCTTGGCCCGGGGGTTGGGAAAGGCCTGATGAAAGGTCCCAGTTCCTGTCGCCGAATAGTGCCCTATCCTTCTTCATGAGGACTCAAGTTACGCGCTCAAGCAGCTCTCTTCCATCATCAAGGACGACGACTATTCTGACTTGGGAAATCACGCTACTGAGGCCATGGGGGAGACAGGCCTCTTCAGCCTGGCACAGGTACGTCTATCCGTCATTATTCCTTGTTCCATCTTATTGTTATCTTGCTTTAAACCTTGTTTTTGTTTCCTACAGGGGGTGGTCATGATGAAGGGGCTTACGGATCGTTGTGTGTCCCATGAGACGGTACTGGGTTGTCTAAGGGAGAAACTGGGTGCCAAGGAGACGAAGGTGCAAGAGTTGCTGGCCTAGAAGGATGTCTAGATAGGGAAGCTTGACTTGACCAAACAGCTCTTAAAGGAGTCGGAGGCACAAGTTGAAGCATTGAACAAAATTCTCAAGGACAAAGAGGCGGAGATCTCAGAGGCTAAGAGTCAACTCTGTCATGCTAAGGATGTTGCGATAAGGGAATATCGTGACTTCGATGACCTCCTTAGGGAGCTCAGCGACTCCTTTGCTGAAGGTTTTGATGATTGCCTCCGTCAGGTCAAAGCATCTTTCCCCGACCTCGACCTCGACCTCTCCCATGTCTTCATTGATGCCCAACCCTAGACTCCAGCTCAACCCATCTCTTCTCTACGTACCGACGACTTATTCGCTGACGACCCTGTGTCAAGATCTCTTGGTGACGGAGAGACTTCTCCTGTAGATCAAGCCAAACTTGCTAGTGATGAAGCTCGTCCACATGAGGAGGACCCGACGGCTGAGGGGAAGGATGGAGAGGATCTCGTGGCCTAGGATTAGTCTTTTTTTATAATATTTTGATTATTTGCCGTACAAGATATCCATCTATTTTGGACTTAATACCTGTAGATTAATTCTTGGGATGAATCCATCCAGTTTATGGTTTCATGACTTTAAATCATTGATTAGGATGAGTTCGTCGGCTTCGTAGACTTAAACAAATGTATGTCAATCATGCAGGACGAACTCGTACACCTTGTGAGCCTAACGGGCTTAAGTCATCTCATTAGGATGATCCCGTCCACTATGTGGACTTGGTAAACTTGAGCCATCATTTTGGGCTGAACTCATCCATTTTATATATTCGTTGAAATATTAATTCTCTTCAAGATAAATCCGTCCACTTTGTGGACTAGGTAAACTTGAGCCATCCCTTTGGGATGAACCCGTCCACTTTTATGGACTTGTTTAAATATGAGTTATTTCTTTAAGATGAATCCGTCCATTATGTGGACTGGGTAAACTTGAGCCATCCTTTGGGATGAACCCGCCCACTTTTATGGACTTGTTTAAATATGAGTTATTTCTTTATGATGAATCCGTCCACTATGTGGACTAGGGCAAATTTGAGTCATCCCTTTAGGATGAACCCATCCACTTTATGGACTTGTTAAACAGGAGTTGTCCCCTTGGGAGGACCCGTCCCCTTTAGGGTTAATGATCATGTAGAAATGTAGACAGCATACACATGGCATTTCTGAATAACTTCTCTTATTGTGAAAAATACGCGTATAGAAATTGTCTTTTAGAAAAATGAAAAATATGCCCTTCAAGCTTAAAAGAAATAAAAATTTAACTAAAAAGCAATAAAATGGAAATGAGGAGTATTGTCGTCCATGCTACTGTCTACTGGTAGTACTTTTTCAGGTGCTCCGTGTTCTAGGAGTGGTGCAACTTCTGCCCGTCCAGTGTCTCCAGGTGGTACGTTCCCTTCCTATGCCATGATGCGATCCTGTAAGGCCCTTCCCAATTAGGTCCTAGCTTTCCCTAGGAGGTGTCTTTTGTGGCGCCTGTTACCCTCCTAAGGACAAGATCTCCAATCTGGAAGTCCTTATGTCTGACCCTGGAGTTGTAGTGCTTGGCCATAAGGTCTTGGTATCATGCTAACCTTTGCTCAGTTGTTGCTCTAACCTCGTCCACCAAATCAAGCTGCAGGCATATTGCTTTGTCGTTTCTACCCTCGTCATGGTTTCCTACTCTGTAGCTTGTGAGCCCTACTTTAGCTGGAATGACCACATCACTTCCATATGTTAGTCGAAACGGTGTCTCTCCTATAGGTGTCCTTACCGTTATCCTGTACGCCCATAAGACGCTTGGCAATTCCTTCGACCATATACCCTTTGCCCCCTCTAGCCGAGTCTTGATGATTTTGAGCAATGATTGATTCGTGACTTCAACTTGTCCATTGGCCTGAGGGTGGGCAGGAGATGAGTAGTGATTCTTGTGAGCAAAAGTCTCTGAATGCGTCGTTGTCTAACTGCTTCCCGTTGTTTAAGACCAGTACTCTGGGTATACCGTACCTGCAGACGATGCTCTTCCATATGAAGTTTCAAACATTTTTCTCCGTGATGGTGGCTAGTGCTTCGGCTTCCACCCACTTAGTGAAGTAGTTTATACCAACCATCAGAAATTTCAGCTGTCGAATTGCCGTCGGGAACGGACCCATGATGTCCAATCCCCATTGCGCGAAAGGCCATGGTGCCGTCATTGGAGTAAGTTCTTTTAACGACTGCCGGATGAGGTTAGCAAACCTTTGGCATTTGTCAGATGTTTTGACGTAAGCAATGGCATCCTTCTGTATGGTAGGCCAATAGTATCCTACCCTGATGAGTTTGTGCACTAATGATCGTGACCCAGAATGGTTCTCGCAGATTCCTTTGTGGACTTCTCGCATGACATAGTCTGCTATTTCAGGGATGAGACACCTCAGATATGGTCGGGAGAAAACCCTTCTGTATAGAACGTCTTTAATCAGAACGAAACGTGCTGCTTGAACTTTCAACTTCCTTGCAGCTTCCTTGTTGTCAAGCAGCACGCCATCCTTTAGGTAGGAGGTTATTGGTGTCATCCAATAGTTCCCGGAACCTATTTCCTACACACTGATTCCGTCTATTAATGGTGAGATTTGAACAAAGGATAGCACCTCTCTAGGGATAAGCATATGCTCCGCTGATGCAGTTTTAGCAAGACGGTCGGCATTTTCGTTCTCTTCCCTTGGTATCTGAATAAATTTCGCTTGGAGGTCGCCTACTCGATTCTTTACTTGCTCAAGGTACCTCTTCATCCGTTTATTCTTGCAGTCATAGTCGCCATTAACTTGACTGGTCACTACTTGGGAATCGCTGTACACGACCATATTTGCAACTCCTGCTGCTTTTGCGAGATCCAGCCCTGCTATCAAAGCTTCGTACTCTGCCTCATTATTGGTCGTAGGGAAATCGAGATGGATCATGCATTCGACCTTATCCCCCTCAGGGCTATGGAGTACCACACCGGCTCCGCCTGCTTGCTTGTTGGAAAATCCGTCCGTGTGGATGCTCCATTGTGGGCTCGATTCTGCCCCATGGCCTTCCATAGGAGTGAATTCTATGATGAAGTCAGGGATCACTTGCCCCTTTAATGCCGTTCATGGTCGATACTGTATGTCGAACTCGCTCAACTAAATCGCCCATAACGCCATTCGTCCAGCAACTTCAGGGCTGCTCAATGCCCTCCGCAGGGGCTTGTCTATTAGGACGATCATAGTGTGTGCCTGGAAATATGGCTTCAGCTTCCTCGTTGCAATTACCAAGGCAAAAACAAGTTTTTCCATCGGGGAGTATCTCTCTTCCACTCCTCAGAGCGCTTGGCTGGTGAAGTACATGGGTTTCTACACCCCGTTCTCTTCTTTGACTAAAGCTGCGTTAACAGCGGCTAGGGAGACAGCTAGGTATATGAACAATTATTCCCCTGGCTTGAACGGGCTTAACAATGGCAGGGAAGAAAGATATGCCTTCAGGTCTTCAAACGCTTATTGACACTCAGTCGTCCATTCAAATGACTTCTTTAATGCGCGGAAGAAATGTAGGCACTTATCCGTTGCTCTTGAGACGAACCTGTTCAGTGCAACTATCTTGCCATTCAAGCTCTGCACCTCCTTAACAGTCTTTGGTGGCTGTAACTCCATAATGACCTGTATCTTCTCTAGGTTGACCTCAATGTTAGGATAAATGCCCTTAAATCCTATTGTATGATGCTATGTATAATATTAAGTATGACATTATGTATGATATTATGTATGACTTAATATTGTGTTTAATAAAATTGTTTTATTATTATTTGAAATAATGGTAACATGAATATTTGGACATTATCATATAGTCCATGAGATGCATAGTATATGATTTATGTGATTTAGTCATAGAAGATATAAGTTACAAGTTCTTTGTAAACTCAGAATTGTAGTTTGTAGTTGGTGATGAAATTGGCCGTTTCATCTGCAAAGACTATAACATATCAATTACGATGATTTGTCTTGATCATGGAAGTGGAAACTTCTAGTTGATATGTTAATATGTTTTAAGAGTTAAGACATATTAAATTGGATCGCTGTGAGATTTATTATTCTCTTTACGACTGTCAAATGAATAATAAATCTCACGACTCATATTTGCATGAACTCTTAATCTTGAGAGAATAATGGACCTGATCATGAGGTGTAGGTTGTTTTGATATATCGGGAGTGAGATCTAAAGTAACGGTCAAAACCTCAGTATGTTGAGTAGCCACATTTAGTGTTGATGGAACATATATTCTCAAGATGGAATTCATATTCTCTTAACGGAGATACAAAATATTCCCTTGAGATAAGTTTAATGGGTTTGTTATTCAGAGAGTTAGGCCTAACCACTTTATTAAGACTAAAGTATATATTTATAAAATTGTATTTCATAAATATATGGTGAATAACTTAAAAGGACTAAACCGGGTACTCAAGGATTAAGATGTAGTAATTTACAAAGTGGCAGTCTATATTCATGACTTTGTATTACTACGAATATTTTATGAAGGGGTTGCATGCACAATAAAGTCTTAGGATATAATTTATAGATAAGGCCTAGAGTGCAACTATATTTATATAGTGGTATTAAATATAGTTAATGGTAACTTTGAACTTGTCAAGAGTTGACAGAAAAGCCCAAGGCCCATTGGAGCTAGTGTCTTATTGGTCCCTTTTGGTCCCACTCCAAGCCATACACTTAAGCCCAATTGGAAAGGCCCAAAAGGCCAGACTAATTAGATAATTGGTTAGATACAAAGGGAAAACGTTCAGAATATTATGCAATAATAACAATATTGTGAAAAGTGTATGTGAGTGTATGTCACTCTCTACTTCTCCCTTTGTAACCGATTGAGAGTCCATACTTCTTGGGCGTTAGTGGAATTGGAGTGAAGATTAAAAGTATTCCCAATTGCTTCAATCTTTGTTTTGAAATTCACCGTTTCAAGGTACGCTCTCTTATACTTGAATTCTGAAATTTATATAGTGCATGTTATAGATTGTGAATGAAGTACATCCGTTAATTTTCCGCTGCGCATTTTGATTTTTCCTACAATTGGTATCAGAGCGGTCTTCAATTTCCAATCTGTTTAACATAATTTGTGAGTTTTAGAATTAGAGATGATAGTTTCATATTGTTAGAAGATTATGTTTTTAATTTTCTGCATGTTGTTGAAACTATGAATTGATGAAAACTAAAATTGATGTTATGATGTTGTTTAAATTTAAATTTAAGTACATTAAATTGAATCTTAAGGCTATAGCATCAATAGAATTCAGTTTTAACATCAATCTTTGTCTGTAATGTTCATATGTTGAATGTTTGTTCATGAAAAACGAAGAAAACTGCCTTAGGAAAATTCTGGAAATTCAAGTTTCACGATTTTCGATCGATCGAAAATCACTTTCGATTGATTGAACAAGTCAGAAGGATGAGTTCGAATTTTTTAATTTTTTCGATCGATCAAGGAGCACATTCGATCAATCGAAATCTGGGAAATCATAATTTTTTCTAAGTGTTTTCACATGTAAAAAGAGTAAGACTATGTGTAATTAGATTATGCATGTTTTAAAACTAAAAACCTTTCTTTTAAAACATCTAGTGGGAGAGAGATACAAGGGTTGGATCTCACGGCTTCCATTGTCGGTTCATAGTAGTGTGAAATAAATACTTTGTCTTGGCTTCGAACTTAGCATTCCATGCAGAGAGTATTTGTTTCATGGTCTTCGTTTATAGTGGTTTGATCAAACACCTTGTCTTAGTCTCGAGCTTTGCATTCCATGCAGAGAGTGTTTTGTATCATGGTACTACAAAATAAGCATGTTAAGGGGATAAAATGTGGCTACACATGATTCTAGATAATGGTATACACTAGATTAAATATTATAATATCCTCTATGCTGAGTTCTTACTATCATTATTTAGAGGCCAAATGTATAACGGCATATTATTAGTATTTGATAAAAGTTATCATGATAGCACTAATAATGAGAATGGTTCTCAATCAATCATAGTATTTTATATTCACTCTATGCTGAGGGATATTGAATATGGGATTGGGTTGTCGTTGCATATATTATATTATGATTTTGTTAAAGTTCCATACTATATGTTTATATGCTAAATTGATAATGTCCAGTTTACTTATTATGTTCATGTTTATTATTTCAGATTTGAACATGGCATCATTTAGCCCACTTGTAACCATTCTTAATCAAAACAAACTGACTAGATCCAACTATGTTGACTGGAAAAGAAATTTGGACATAGTTCTCACTGCTGAATAGCACAAGTATGTGCTTACTAAACCATGTCCTAGCTGTCCTTCATTAGATACTCCTCCTGAGGAAAATCAACGATATAATCGTTGGCAGAAATATAATGAGATGGCCAAGTGCTATATCCTAGCATCTATCTCAAATGTTCTACAGCATCAAATGCAAGATGTAGAACTAGCTTCAGACATTATGCTAAGTTTGAAGGAGATGTTTGGTGAGTAAGGCCGTTCTGCAAGGCAAGAGACTATGAGGCAAATTTATAATATCAAAATGGCTGAAGGAAGTTCAGTAAAAGAGCATTGTCTTACAATGATCTCTAATCTGAATACATTGGAAGTTTTAGGTGCCGATATTGATGGAGAATCCCAAGTGGATATGATACTCCAGTCACTACCAGAATCATTCAAGGAATTCAAACTTAATTATAATATGAACAAAAATATTTATACATTGCCTGAATTAATGAATGAGTTGGTAGCGGCGGAAGGCATCCTTGGTACTTCTAATGTTGAAGCCAATATTGATGAAACTTCTACTTCTCAACCTAAGTCGAAAGGCAAGGGTAAGAAGAAGAAGAAGAAGAAGAAGAAGGACTTCACCAAGCAAGAGGGTAAACAAATTGCTTTACGGGTTGCTGACAAAGGAAAGAAGTTTAAAGGAAAATTTTTCCATTGTGGTGAGAAAGGACATTAGAAGAGGAATTGTCCAAAATTCAAGACTGCAAATAAAGGTATGAAAAGTTCGTTCCTTCTTGAAATATGTTTGGTACAGAATCCCACGGATTCCTGGTGTGTGGATTTAGGTTGTACTAATCATATCTGCAATTCCTTGCATGGGTTTCAGGAGACCAGAAAGCTTAAAGAAGAGGAGTTGTTTCTTACTTTGGCTGATGGGAGCAGGATTCCGGTTATAGCTGTTGAAGTGTATAATCTATGTTTTGAATCTAGGGTTTTAATATTAGAAGACTGTTTATATGTACCTAATGTTCGTAGAAATTTAATTTCTGCTACTTACTTAAGTAAAAATGGATATTGTGTTATCCTTAAAGACAATGTTGTAATAAAAAAAGGGTAAAATGTTTATCTGTTCTGGTAATATTGTAGATGGTCTTTATAATTTAACTCCTAATAAGCATGAATTATATAATTCTGAATTAGATAATAACTCTCATGTAAAATCATTAAAGAGAAAGTTTCCTTCTACTAGTGATGCATATCTTTGGCACTTGCGTTTAGGTCATATTAATTCAAACAGAATTTAAAGACTGATCAAAGATGGACTCTTAGAACCCATGGACTTTGATGAATTTCCAGTTTGTGAATCTTGTTTGGAAGGTAAAATGACAAAACGACCTTTTAATGCAAAAGGTAGGAGAGCACAAGATTTGCTAGAACTAGTGCATTCAGATGTATATGGTCCTATGACAATCCAGGCAAAAGGTGGCTATGAGTATTTCATTACTTCAATTGATGATTGCTCAAGATATGGTTATGTGTACTTAATGAGACGGAAGTCCGAAACCTTTGAAAAGTTTAAAGAGTTTAGGGCTGAAGTTGAGAATCAATTGGGTAAACGCATAAAGATCATTCGATCTGATCGAGGTGGCGAATACCTTCTTGGGAATTTTAAGGATTACTTAACTGAAAATGGGATTGTATCCCAATTGACTGCACCTGGAACTCCACAACAAAATGGTGTAGCGGAAAGAAGGAATAGGACTCTTTTAGATATGGTTAGGTCTATGATGAGTTATTCGATTCTACCTATTTCTTTTTGGGGATATGCCTTAAACATTGCAATATATCTTCTGAATTTAGTACCTTCGAAGTCTGTTCCTAAAAAACCTGTGGAGTTGTGGAATGGGTATAAGCCTAGTATGAAACATCTCCATATTTGGGGTTGTCCAGCACATGTGTTAAAAGGAAAATCTGACAAGTTACAGCCTAAAACAGAAGTGGTTTTATTTGTAAGGTATCCAAAAGGAATTGTTGGAAGTTTATTCTGTAGTCATAAAGATAATAAAGTGTTTGTTAGCACAAATGTCAAATTCTTGGAAAATGACTATATGAATGATTATACTCTTAGAAGTAGAGTTGTGTTGGCTGAAATGAATGAACTTTTAAACGAACAACCAATGAATGAAACTAGGAATGATGTGGCTGTATTAGATACACCACAAGATATTACTCAAGAGATGTCTAGTACACAGGTGCCTCGTCGTAGTGGGAGAATTGTTCGGCCTCCTATAAGATTCATAGATTTGGGAGAAACTTATGAAATTATCTCAGAAGAGGCTGAATCGAATCCTTACACTTATGATGAAGCAATGAATGATATAGATGCACATCATTGGGTCCAAGCTATGAAATCTGAATTAGATTCCATGTATTCCAATCAAGTTTGGGAACTTGTAGAGGCGTCTAACGGCATTAAACTTGTTGGTTGCAAATGGGTTTACAAAAGGAAGAGAGGGATAGATGGAAAGGTTGAAACCTTTAAAACAAGGCTAGTGGCGAAAGGGTATACTAAAAAAGAAGGTATTGATTATGATGAAACCTTTTCTCCAGTAGCAATGCTTAAATCTATCAGAATTCTCTTATCCATTGCTGCTCATTTTGATTATAAGATTTGGCAAATGGATGTCAAGACTGCATTTCTCAATGGCAATCTTGAAGAGAAAATCTATATGATGCAACCGGAAGGTTTCATAGTAAAGAACCAAGAGCATATGGTATGCAAGTTGAAAAGGTCCATTTAAGGACTTAAGCAAACATCTAGGTCATGGAACATCAGATTTGATCAAGCAATCAAGTCATTTGGTTTTGAACAAAATCTTGATGAACCATGTGTGTACAAAAGACATCAAGATAAAGTAGTAATGTTCCTAGTGCTTTATGTTGATGATATTCTACTAATAGGAAATGATGTAGGAGTTATGTCATCGGTAAATGTTTGGTTGTCAAGCCAATTTGATATGAAGGACTTGGGTGAGACTAACTTTAGACTCCAAGAAAGGAATACTTCCTTTTAGACATGGAGTTCCTCTGTCTGACGACCAAAGGCCTAAGACTTAAGAGGAAGAAAATATGATGAGACAAGTTCCTTATACTTCTGCAATAGGAAGTCTCATGTATGCCATGCTTTGTACTAGACCAGATATCTGTTATTCAGTAGGCATGGTCAGCCGATATCAATTAAATCCAGGACCACAACATTGGAAAGCTGTAAAACATATTCTCAAGTATCTACGGAGAACGAGAAATTATATGCTTGTTTACCGTAGTGAGGATTTGAGTCCCTTTAACTAGATTTCAGAAAGTCCACATCAGGATGTGTTTTCACCTTGGGAGGTGGAGCCATAACATGGAGGAGTGTTAAGCAATCCTGTATTACGGACTTTACCATGGAAGCAGAATATGTTGCTGCTTGTGAAGCAGCAAAAGAAGCTGTATGGCTCAAGAAATTCCTTTCTGACTTTGTGTAGTAAGAATGGAGCAAGCTCCCATTACTTTGTTTTGCGACAATAGTGGAGCAGTTGCACAATCAAAAGATCCAAAGAATCACAAGAAAGGAAAGCACAATGAGAGAAAGTACCATATCATTCAAGATATCGTTGCTCGTGGAGATGTGGTGGTAGCAAAGATTGAAAGCGCAAATAATTTAGCTGATCTGTTTACTAAAGCTTTGCCTCAAAGGACTTTCGAGTCACATTTAGAGGGAATAGGAGTTAGATTAGTGCACAATAGTCTTTAGGGTAAGTGGGAGATTGTTAGGATAAGTGCCCTTAAATCCTATTGTATGATGCTATGTATAATATTAAGTATGACATTATGTATGACTTAATATTGTGTTTAATAAAATTGTTTTATTATTATTTGAAATAATGGTAACATGAATATTTGGACATTACCATATAGTCCATGAGATGCATAGTATGTGATTTAGTCACAGAAGATATAAGTCACAAGTTCTTTGTAAACTCAGAATTGTAGTTCATAGTCGGTAATGAAATTGGGCGTTTCATCTGCGAAAACTATAACATATCAATTACGATGATTTGTCTTGATCATGGAAGTGGAGACTTCTAGTTAATATGTTGATATGTTTTAAGAGTTAAGACATATTGAACTGGACCGCTGTGAGATTTATTATTCTCCTAACGACTTTCAAATGAATAATAAATCTCACGACTCATATTTGCATGAACTCTTAATCCTAAGAGAATAATGGACCTGATCATGAGGTGTAGGTTGTTTTGATATATCGGGAGTGAGATCTAAAGTAACGGTTAAAATTTCAGTATGTTGGGCAGCCACATTTGGTGTTGATGGAACATATATTCTCAAGATGGAATTCATAGTCTCTTAACGGAGATACAAAATATTCCCTTGAGATAAGTTTAATGAGTTTGTTATTCAGAGAGTTAGGCCTAACCACTTTAGTAAGACTAAAGTATATATTTATGAAATTTGATTTCATAAATATATGGTGAATAAGTTAAAAGGATTAAACCGGGTACTCAAGGATTAAGATGTAGTAATTTACAAAGTGGCAGTCTACATTCATGACTTTGTATTACTACGAATATTTTATGAAGGGGTTGCATGCACAATAAAGTCTTGGGATATAATTTATAGATAAGGCCTAGAGTGCAACTATATTTATATAGTGGTATTAAATATAGTTAATGATAACTTTGGACTTGTCAAGAGTTGACAGAAAAGCCCAAGGCCCATTGGAGCTAGTGTCTTATTGGTCCATTTTGGTCTCACTCCAAGCCACACACTTAAGCCCAATTGGAAAGGCCCAAAAGGCCAGCCTAATTAGATAATTGGTTATATACAAAGAGAAAAACGTTCAGAATATTATGCAATAATAACAACATTGTGAAAGGTGTATATGAGTGTATGTCACTCTCTAATTCTCCCTTTGTAACCGATTGAGAGTCCATACTTCTTGGGCGTTAGTGGAATTAGAGTGAAGATTAAAAGTATTCCCAAGTGCTTCGATCTTTATTTTGAAATTCACCGCTTCAAGGTACGCTCTCTTATACTTGAATTCTGAAATTTATATAGTGCATGTTAAAGATTATGAATGAAGTAGATCCGTTAATTTTCCGCTGCTCATTTTGATTTTTCCTACACTCAATACCCCTCTAAGATACCATGAACTCCAAGAACTTCCCTGCTGTCACTCCGAACGCACACTTGTTTAGATTTAGTTTCATGTTGTAAAACTGAAGGGTATCGAAAGTCTCTTAGAGGTCATTCAAGTGGTCATCCTCCCATATGCTTTTTACCAGCATATCGTCCACATAAACTTGCACATTCCTCCTAATCTGATGTGTAAACATTTTGTTCATTAGCCTTTCATACGTAGCGCCCGCGTTCTTGAGCCCGAACGGCATTACTTTGTAGCAGAAGAGACCCTGGCTAGTGACAAATCAAGTCTTCTCTTGATCGGCCTCGTCTAGCTTGATCTGGTTGTAACCCGAGAATGCATCCATGAAACTCAGCAGTTGGTGTCTTGCTGTTGAGTCCACCAAGATGTCAATCTGCGGGAGAGGGTAGCTGTCTTTGGGGCAAGCCCTGTTTAGGTCTGTGAAGTCTACGCACATTCTCCACTTTCCCTTAGCCTTCTTGACCATCACCACATTGGCTAGCTAGTCGAGGTAGTGCACTTCTCGTATGAAGTCTACTTCCTGTAATTGCGAACCTCGTCGGCTACGGCTTTGTCTCGCTCCTGCGCGAACACACATTTTTTCTACCGGATAGGAAGGAAAGAGGACGATACGTTCAATTTATGGACTATGATGGATGGATCAATTCTGGGCATGTCCTCATGCCTCTAGGCGAATACGTCATGGTTTTCCCTTAAGAATGTTGTGAGTGCCTGATGGACTGGTGGGCTAGCCAAAGTTCCGATCCTGGTTATTCATTCAAGTCTAGAATCGTCAAGGAGTACTTCTTCTAGTCCTTCCACCGGTTCTGCCACCGTCCGCTGTTCCTCTATACACATAATCTGTAAATGATCGTCCATTTTTAGCATGGCAATGTGGCATTCGCGCTGATGGAAATATGCATGTACGCTACTTGATGTCTTGAACCATCTTGGTCAAGAATTTTGTTTCACACTATTTTTTTCTGGATTGGATTTGTGAGGCAATTGAGGTTTTCTGGATTGGTTTTGTGAGGCTATTGAGCCATTGATGTTGAGATTGAGAGATGTGTTTTAACGGATATATCTGCCTAACCCATGAAGACAATTCAACTATTCAAGTCAGTTTTCCACTGCTTGATGTCTTGAACCATCTTGGTCAAGAATTTGGTTCACACTATTTTTTTCTGGATTGGATTTGTGAGGCTATTGAGGCTTTCTAGATTGGTTTTGTGAGGCTATTAAGCCATTGATGTTGAGATTGAGAGATACGTTTGAAATGGGTAGACGGCAAAATCATTAATGTTTTTTGGTGTCCCTATTTTCATCCCACTTTTCTCTCCAATTTGAGAGGATTGGATTTGGTGGGTCGGGTAAAAAACATCTTGACCTCTCCATTTTCCCCCTTATTTTTCTTTTGTGAAACAAACCGTACTTCCCAAATTTTCCATCCACCTTTTCATCTCAACCAAACACAATATAAAATATAAATGATAAAACACAATTAATAATATATGCAATAGATTATTTATGATTATGCATTAGTACGGAGGCAAGATTTGACTTCAAAAGAGATAAAATTTATATACACAAATTTGTGCATGCACCCGAACATATACATATACATATATATGGTAAAAAAAAAAAAAAAAAACTTTAATACCAATATGAAATATAAAAAGTTAGTTCACTTGTGCACTCAAACGTATATACATATATGTAGTACTTATACCAATATAAAATATAAAAATGTATTCATTTTTATTAAGTGATGTTTTAATGTTTAAAAAAAAAAAAAAAAAAACTCACAAAATGATAGCAATATCATTATATTTTGCTTATCTGTTAAGGATATTCTTCTTCTTCTTTTTTCATGAATAAGTTGTTTTTCAAGTTTTTTTTTTCAAAGTCAAAATTCTAAATATGAATTAAAAGATTTTTAAAAGTTAGACAACAAGTACAACATACATAAATTTATGTTATTATGTAATTATTCGAAAATTTTATTGTTTATTACACAATTTTTTATAAAGGGCAAAAAATATTATATAAAGAATTTAAGGTCTTAGTAGCCTTTCAAAACCTTAAGGATTGTTTACAACCATGAATTTCTATATGGGAAGCGCTTTTGGGTAGGCTGGGCCATTCTATCAAGTTTTTTTTTTTTTTTTTTTTTTTTTTTTTTTTTTTTTTTTTTTTTTTTAATGAGGAACGAAAAAAAAAGGAGCTCGTATGTATAATTATTGCCCCACGCCCCAAGATACAATTTGGGTAAGTCCAAGGGTACCACCAGCGCACAACAGGACATATCACTATTTGCGCCCACGTTTTATACCATCAAACTAGCTTGGGCCAAATGCCGAAGCAGCCCACAACACAAAGTTCTATCAAGTATGTTTCGCCCCTTATCATCCTCTCCTTCCATTTGAAAGATAGCAAAAATTTTCTTTTCTTTTCTTTTCTTTTTCTTCATGTTAAAACTCTTCCTTAGTTATTTCTCATCTTTTCTTTTCTTTTTACCCACATTTATTTTCTTTTTATAGGTTTTAAACCCTAAAAAGAATTCATAAAATAGGAAATATTTTCTTTTTTTCAAAAGCATTTTGAAATATAAAAGAGATAATCTTGAATTTTTATAAGTATGATAATAAAATAAATTAATATATCAACAAAAATAAATAAAATAACTTCAAAAAATAAGAAAAATATCAAGTTATAATTTGAGAGAGGGAAAGTTATAAGCTAACTACTAAGCTCTTAATTTGTGCAAATTACATATTCTGCCCTATGGTATAACTTTAAAACATGGAGTTGTCTTATATTTTATTTTGTGACACTTGGCTCTCTTATAATTTGGTTTATGAGATATTTTTTGCTAACTTTAACTAAATTTGATGATGTGGCAAGTGCCAACAACACTTATTGGGAAAGAATTAAAGAAAAATATTGCTCTACCTTAAAGTTTACCCCTTGTAAACATATACAAACCCAAATTAGGATTGAAGGAGAAAGTTAGAGAGAGATCTAGAAATGTGAGGGTAGAAGGATCTTTTTCTCCATTTCTTTCGCTGTATTGTGTTGTTGGCACTTGCCACATCATCAACTTCCATTAAAGTTCGTGAAAATGTCTCATAAAGCAAACCACAAAGAAGGTATGTTTTACAAAATAAACCACTAGGCAGTTTCATATTTTAGGGGGTACATCAGAGAGGTAGTACTTCAAATTTACCCTTTTAATTTTTAGGGCCAGGGTAGCTCCGCCCTTTTATAATCACGCGCAATGTTAACAGTCAAAGATCTTCAGAAAATGCCAGATTAACAATGTATAGGAGTACAAAAGTCAATTGTATAAACATTAACATTAAAGCGGCCCAGACAACTAGAATAGGACTTTGCAGTGAGCAAACCAATTTTGATTAGGCTATACTGTGGATATATACACTATTGCTTGCCACTAACTATATGAAACAAGCATATCGACACCAATTTTTTCCCCAAAGTAATATCCTCATTGAAGCCTAAAGAAAGCCATGAGAGGATCATAGACAACTTGTTTAGCATTTTGTTCCATAACATAGTCTGCATGAGCATAATCATCTCTGTACTGAATAACAAGCTTATATCCATCATGATCTTTAAGGTTGTCCAACAAGAGCTTCACATCTTTGACATCAGCTAGAGCATCAGCCCCTCCGTAGCTGAGGAAGAAAGGAAGGTCATTTGGAATGCTTGTCATGTTGTACGCAGGAGGAGTGGGCTGCCCATAGTGTTTTATGTTCTCAACCTCATCATTATAATCATACATTGCTATACTTCCTTCCCTAATCACTGTCCAAAAAAGCCCGACTTGATTCAGAAACAATATGATAAGAAAAGTATTGCCTAGAAATATGCAGCTACATATTGGACTACTAAGTTCCATTGTTGGAAGGAATATTACATATACTTAATATAGATGCGGCCAGTCTATACGTAATCATTTATGAGAATTCTAATTTTGGAGCAGTATAACTTGGCCTGTCAAGACACCCATGCTATATATAGAAGAGCTTACTCTGAGCCAGATGGATCATGTTCTTTGTAGATGTTGACTGAGACTCGGGGTCTAGAAAAACATCTACTATGGAAGACTTCAAGCAGCAGTTTTGGCCTATATAGTAACAAGTCATAACTTGTTTTAAGTCACTAATAGAAGATAACCTTTCAAGGTGCAAGTGCTAATTAACAACTTATGTGCACATATACTACCAGTGAAAGCAGTTAACAAGTTGGTGCAGTCAACTCCTGGCTTGTTGCAAATATCCTTAAGAAGTTTAATCACAGCCGCACTGTTCAATGAGGTAAAGAAATAAATTGTCACGAGTACTTCTTCATCACAATTGATTGGAGCCATTCGAAATATTGTATTTTATTATGTGGTTACTTGGGAATGTTGGAATTATAAATGAATCTTGATAATTTAGAAGCATTCAGGCCAGATTGTGAATTATAAAAAACATAAGTGATTTGAATCCTGGTCTCCTTTCTGGGAAACATTACAAGCAACAAAGTTGGAGAAGTCATATTTTATCTTCCAGGCGGGGATTAGTGAATTGAATGTAAACATGAATGATATGCTAAAACATAATAAAAAGCTTCTAAAGTACATATGTAACAACAGCAATAAAAATAAAATTCCTATCCTTGTTGTATTAGTGGTGAAGAAAAGGACGGAAACAAGGGTTGCCTGCTTACCCTCTTGGATTAAATTCATCGATACCCAACCAGTATAATCAGGGACGGACCTACACTAAGGCAGAGGGGGGCCATTGCGCCCCCCCCACAATTAAAAAAAAAAAAAACTAGTATAAAAAAAATTAAGATTTGCCCTAATATAAATATATATATATATATTTGTCTCTCCTCCTCTAAAATATTTAGATATTTACCTACAAGAAAATAAATAAATAAATAAAATTCATGCCCCTTTAACTACAAAAACAAAATAAAAAAATAAATATGGACTAAACAATATTCGCGCACAAAATAATAAATACTTATTTTGTATGTTATACTTTGTTGATGTGTTTTATAATATAAAATGTTTAAGAAATACTTATTTTATATGTAGTATTTTGTTGAATATGAAATAGATGTTAGTTTTTATTTTCATAATTATTTTTTTGGTTTTAAGCTTTGACCCCCCAAGTATGAATCCTAGTTCCATCCCTGAGTATAATGCCTGTTATAAGAAACAAATATATTTTCAAAGAGTTCAAGTCAATGGGATAGTGTAAATAAGGTAGCATTAGCATTACCTCCGCAAGAAAATTGTCATCATCATTTTTTGCAAGTGGTGAGGCAATCTGACCCATATAAGCAATTGGGCAAAGTAAGGCAGTTGATCTCAGCACGTTCAACAGCTGGTGTTTCGAAAATGCAGCCAGAGCAATCAAAGTTCCCTGCAAAGTATAATTTCAAAATTTTTCCTGTAGGTCGGTGGATTCCCAGAACAAAATGGAGTCATAGGATGTATGCAACCCACCAGTGAATGCCCAACATAGTGCAGTTTCTGTCCTGCTTTATCATGCACATGCTGGAATGTGGCTGGAAGATCATAAGCTACCAATTCATCCCATGACCAATCCCAATAAGCCTGAATAACATATCAATTCTTATATAGTGAATGTGAAAATAAAATGGCAATAAAGAATAACATGTAGGAAAAAGAGAACTAACTTGCTCATTGGGACTGAGTGACGTGTGCCCACGGCTATATTTGCTTCCACGTGTGTTAGCAAGCCACACATCGAATCCATTATCAACCAAGAGGAAAGCCAAAGATTGGTCTGGAGGTAATAGCAGCCATGTTATCCCATCCTGCCACCATAACACAACTTGTTATAATAGACAAGAATATATTCTATGAATCATGAGAAAGCCAATCATTCATGGAACAATAACCAACCATCAAGAGGCCATGCTGTAACAAAACGGGCGGCCTCTTTCCCGCAGTCTTTCCTGACCTCCCCGCTGGAATTCTCTGCATACTAAGTATATAACCATCTTGTGTTGTTACCTGAAACAATTTAAAATTCAAATTACACTGTCAATAAATGGCGGCTATAAATTTCAACACTTGGAAGAGCAAACAGTAATGTATGCAGTCATATCACCTTATGTTCTTCGCAAACATAGCCTTTTGTCTCCACCATTGATGTACAAATACCATCATTAGGCACTGGTGCCAATGCAGACATGCCATCCTGACCTTTGGCTGAAATCAACTTTGTTCTACTACTAACTGCCGACCCACAAAACAGAATAACTAAAATTATTGAAGTTATAGTATTGGCCATCTCTTCATATGTAATGTTCGAATGTTTCCTAGTACAACCACCGTCATGGTCCTGGCAATTTTTATAGTTGCATAGAACCAGAAAAAAACAAAACTCAGTATTCACATGAAGAGCTATTATACCTCTTTTGTCAACAGATTGCACAAGTGGTTTCAACAAGGCATCTGCATGGGGCCTACCCTGTTCCTATTATCAACCCATTAAACTATAAACAAACTTTAGATTTCGTCGCTGCCACGATTCTATATTTTAACATGAAGTCCCTACAGCTAGCTTTTTCTTGTAGCAATCAGACGACCAACGTAGCAAATAAGTAGGCAAAAACATGTGCATTTCAGATAATAGTATTCTTTTTTACAGTTGCCTTTCGTCTCATGAGTGAGAAATGAAATTACATACTTCCAACTTCTTTTCATACGTGACAGAGAGAAGAGTTTTTGAAATACGCCATAGTAATGAAATGATTTAGAGTAGCATATGGCAGACCTTACAAAGGCTTTGTTTCCAACGGACTTCGTCATTGAGAAAAATAAATAAATAAAGTAAATGTGAAATTTTTAACCACAAGCCCTGATCCATCTTCATTTATCATGAAGGAATAATCAACTTCTATGTTAAAAAAGGTCCCAAATTTTCTTCTTGCAACTAATTGTCTGTTTGACATGATTAATTTTGCCAGCTTATTTTACTATTCAACTTATTTTTGCTACTATTTATGTGTCTTGCTGCACTTTTTAGTACTATTCATGGATCCCACTATATTATTATATTTCAGCTAACTTTTACCTTTATCTACAGTATTTTCAGTAAAAAGTTTTCAGTTTCAGCAAAATAAGCAAATCTCAAATAGACCCTAAGTCGACAATATGCTGCATGCAATATTATCATTAGCTGTATCAATTGTTCTTCACAGCTCACAGAACTTCTTAAGTTTCTAGTGTTTATACTGTACCAGCCTTTTGTGTCCAAGCAACCTTATGCTATAAAAGGAACAAGGGATCCCAGTATTGCGTTGACTTTCATTAATCAAATTAAGAGATTTTAAGACCATATATTCCTCATCTCTCTCGTTGCAGACTGAAAAGGTTGAATAAATCAACCCAAAAAGCCATAGAAATTGAAGTGTATTTCAACCACTTTCAGAGAACAAAGGTTTCCAGAAAACCAACAAAAGATCACAACTCACAAGCAGACCAAATAAAAAAACGATAACATAACCTTGTATTGTTAGCATATGAGAGGAAAAGAAGTCGAAGAAACTAATAAATTATATTCCCACAAATATATTCCAGTACAAAAAATAACCCTTAATGGGTATCAAAGCATATCGGTAAAATCTTTTCCTGATGGGAGTTACCAGAAAAAACTAAAGTCACTCCTTTTATATTGAAAACAACTACAAATGATAGTTACTCCAAAATTAAGGGTTAGGAGCATCCTTAAGCATCTTTTCAGAAGTTCTGGCAGCATTTTCTGGCACTTTGGATCTTGTTATTCGTCTTCTAAGGAATTGGAATTTCCACCCTCTAGGTTTTATCGGCCCAAGCAATTGCCAACCTCTAGGATTTATCTGCCAACCTCTAGGATTTATCTGCCAACCTCTAGGATTTATCTGTCCTAGCAACTTCATTTGCTCCTTTCTGAAATTCCTATTTGCATACCACTTTCCACCTCTCCAGCCCAAGCCATACCTGCAGTTCAGAAAAAAGGTGGACATGTGATAAACTAATAGAGTCCTTCAAACTGTTAAAGTAGAGTACTATTTCAGTTTAAGAGTGAAGAAGAAAATAACAAAAATAAAAATCATGAAAACAACAAATTACCTGTAACTTAAAAAGAATGTCACAAGCATAGTGCTGTTCTCATGATCTGTTTTAAAAACCCCTGAGCTTTTCCATTCTTTTCTCTTAAACTAGTGCTTTTCTAAATGCAAAGTACATTCAACTCAATTAGAATCTCAGAGACTGAATTTCCAGAAATAGAACATGAATCCAATAATCCTACTTGGCAATCTCCCATTAAGGGGTGAGGCAAAGAAGCATGATGAAATACATGCTTATTTTTTTAAAGTTGACTTAAAAAAACAAATAATTGTTACTAGTTGGTGTCAACTAGATATTATCCTTTTGGGCCAGTAATCTCTATCTAAAGTCACATCCTTAATTGAAGCTTTCCTAACATGTCCATTCTCTTCACCTCATCCCTTCTACTTGCGTGTTTCCTCCCATCAGATAACTGTTTTCTGCTTGTACTAAGTACATTTATAGTCATTCCAAATAGAAAATCTGTCACATGACTTTCTCTCATCCTGTCTTCAACTAATGATGCAATTGACTCAAAACTGACAAATAATTTCAATTCCTTCTTTGCATTTGTCACTTGCTCATCTTATATCTTTATTACATGCTCATTATGTCAACATGTTATCCAAACAACAACATTCTATCAGTTGTGTTCAGAAAAGGAGTTCCTCTTGAACCAACATCGCCCCTTGCATGTCCTGTACCTGCTTTTGCTGGTCTTACAAGTTGATTCTCATTATCAACTCCTCCACAGAGGTATGTCATTTCAACTTCATCCTACTGTTAAGCAAAACCAAGGAACCTTTCCAACAACAAATAAAGGATAGTAGTTTGTGGCTACAGTCTTTAGGACTGTATAGTCTGTACCAACAAAATCCATATGGCAAACTCCAAGTCTCTTTAACATGCTCAATCTTCGAACTGTGCATTAAGTCAAGCAAACACATCCAATAAGTGACTTCTTTTTCTTTTCCTTTTTTATAAGTCATCTATAAGGGACTTCTCCTACACATAACAATTAATTTGATAAAAGAACCATTTTAGCCCACATTCATATCCCTGCGTATAAATCTCGCCTTGAAAAAAGAACATATCAGTCCAACAAACTAGACCACCAAACAACGAAGAAACCAGTTTTATGCTCTCATTATATACTGTAATCAATCCCTATTGTTGATTTTTGTGATTCACCATACCGATGCATCTAAAAAGCACCTACAAATTGCACTAGGTGCCAAAATAGTGCAGGTCAGTAGTTCAAATCTCCCATTCCCCCCTCCCCTTGGTGTCAAAACTTATTAAAAACATAAAGTACCATCTGAAATGAGAACTTTACAACCATCTGAAATGAGAACTGTACAACCCCTGATACCACGTAAGTAACAGCCCACTTTAAAGGCCTGTAAGATTCTAGGGAAAGCTGGTTCTAGGGCTCAAGCATAATTTGGGATGTTTCAGATGATGGAGAGCACTATTGGGACCTTGCTTAGTCATTCTAAAGTTGAATCGAGTCTTATTTTATTGTTTATTTTCGGCTGGATCAGTTTTAATTAAATTCTACTAGAATAACGGAAATCTGGTAATTTCCAGAAATCTAAAATGGGTCCTTGGCTGTACCAAAGCCCCATGAGTCTTATTTTATGTTTTGAGTCCTTTTCCTATTTGGTTTAGAAGTTACTAAGTCCTTTTTGTTTGTTATTAGTAATCCTAGTCATTCTAGGAATAGGTTATTGGGAGTCCTAGTCCTTATAGGAAATTATTTAACAATAATCTATATAAAGGCTTTATTGTACTCAATAATATTCATAGTGAGAGTGGTTCTAATAAAATTCCAGCAGCTTATTTCAAGCTTTGAGGGTGTGATTACCTTCTCTTACCTGAGTGTGATTGCTTAGGAAGACCTAGGTGTGATTGCCTAGTATTTTATTTATCTTGTTTTCAGTTTTATCCCTGTTTCAGCCCCAAACAGCCATCAAGATTCAATCTTTTCTAACTTAAAACTCTTAAACATCAATCCTTATTCAAGAACCCTTCAAGAACCCTTCAAGAACTCATCAAGAAATCTATTGTAGTCTTGCATCCTGAAAAATCCTACATTACCCCCTTGACCCCTTTATAGATTTATGTAACTTCCGAATTTTATTTTGACCATAAAAAATCATTTATATCTTTGTTCTAGCATAACAATACTACTAAAGAAAAACTAATAATAAATAGAACCATGAATAACTATAGAGATAAATTTTATATTTCAAGAAAATCAAGTGATAGTCTTTATTTTTGGAGTTAACATTTGGGAACAAACCCAATAATTAAAGTGGTTCCAGCAGTGGCAAAACAAGCAGGAGCACTGATACTTCCCGAGCCAGCAATCTCTCTAAGTTCTGAATGTTCGAGATTATTACTGTTTCTCATCTGCCATAAAACAACAAAAAATACATTCAGATGTAACATAAAACACAAATAAAAAGGAGGGGAGGGGCAGAGATACTAGTATGAACAGTTTTCCTAACCCCTGATATCAAAGAATTCCAACATGCAATAAAGACAGTCCAGATGAGGGGAAAAGAATATGTTCACATTAAGGCATATGACAATTGATACCATCAAATTATTTTAGTTTCTTAATAAAGGAAAGGAATAAGAATAAAACCACACATAATGGTAATACAATGGCCAGTTTGCTTGTGCAAGCATAGCTAGATCAGATTAAACTAGTAGAAAGTTCTTTTTTTTTCTTTTTTTTTTTTGTGGGCAGAGAAAGGATAAGGTATTTTTTGCACTGGGCATATGCATCATCTCTCTCACATGTGAGCCCCACAACTGGTGTGAAAGAGATGATGCATATGCCGAGAGCATGAGATACTTGTTGCAGGGAAAAAAAAGGGGGAAAAGGGGGGGTGGTTGGGTGTTGCGGCTTAAGAAATTTTACTATGGAACTATGTTTTCTCATTTAATAGAATGAAGTACAATCCATAAGCAAAGAACAAAAATGAGTCAAAACTATCTACTATTATGCAACATTTACTCACAGCTTTTTCGATTGTTTCAAGCCTTTGATCAATTCTTGTTTCATGATAGTAACGTAAAGAATATCCTGCACCATCAGATAGTGCTATTGATTAGACATCCTTCTAAAGACTTTATGGAAGGAAACACAATTAATGAAGCTGAATGATAACATTTGCAACTAACACTGACAATTGTACTCACAATTTTATATGTTTTTATGATACTAGAATTAGAATGTATCAATTTTTCCTTCTTCTTTATTCAGTTAATGATTCTCTCTTTCCCATGCTATAGCAGCCACCCACCGAATTGATATGAGTATAAGACATCCAAAAGTTATCAAATTGGGAAAAATATACATGCTGAGTTCAAAAAGTGAGATATAAGCATCTTATTTATGTCATCATTCCTCCCCAAGAATAACCAATTAAGTGTTGAACTTCAACTATTATCTTGGATTTGGCTCACAATGGCACCTGGATGCATTGAAGAATATGTAACTTCATAAGCATTTGATTTTGCTCGAATTTGTTTAAGTTGACTGAATCAAGGGATTGGCTTTTCCAATAATCAGTAGAATAGTATACCAATTTTTCGATTATGACTAAATCAATGTACAGAAAAGCCAGCCACGCTATTATGGTTTGCAAAATACATATCAGTGGCACTTTATTTGATTTGTTACTAAAGTTTAACGAACCACTAACAAACACCCTATATCATTTTCATGATCATAAAGCAAGACGGTTCTTGAAAGGGGGGAAAAAAAAAATTGAAGAGGAATAAACATGAATTTAAGCATAACTCACCAATCCATGCTGTAGCAACTGATGCTATGGAAGTTCCAACAGTAAATACCACCTTGTTCCTCTCAAATGTATCCTAAAACACCAAAATCCAACAACAAAAATAAGATTTAAAAATTAAAAAATATATATAATTTAAAAAAAAAAAAAAAAAAAAAAAAAAAACCACACAAAACCCCTAGAAGACACTGACGAAAACCAAAAAATCACAATCAAACAAAACCCATAAAAAATAAATGACACCCATTAACTCAGACTCAAAGTAGAACCCAGAAAGGAAAAAAAAACACACACACACACCTTTGTTGAAAAAAACGCGTCTTGCACAGCACCCCATGTATTCGAAGCCTTCCTTTTCAACCGGGGCGTTGAAACTAGATTGCCCCATATTGAGCTCCCTGAGCTCCTCAATCGCTGCATGGTGGATTCTAATCAAGACATACTTGGGAGTTTCCGGGTAACCAACCAAACACGAAGTTTCTGGGAGGCCCAAACCCAAAATAAACGCTTCTTTGTGTTTTCTTTCCTTTTTCCCCTCTGTCACTCGTGATGTACCTTCAGCATCAGCTTATTTATTTATTTCTAACCAAAAAAAGCTTATTTATTTAGTTTTTTTTTTTTTTTTTTTTTAAGTGTTCTAAAAATATATTTGAATTTTGAAAAAAAAAAAGAAAAAAATTAAATAAAATTTTAAAAACTGTATATAAAAAGAATAACTAAAAGCTGAACAAACAAATCTTAGGCCAAACATGTATGCGATTATTAAGGTTTTACTTTACATCTTGTTAAATAGGCAAAATTTGTGAACAGTTTTGGATCGTCCATCTCAATTTTCCAGAGTTTGAAATGGTTTGACTTGGGAAAAAAAATTAGAAAGCATTCTCACAACAAATTATAGGTGGTAAATTGTTATTGTTTCAAATTAAAACTCGCTATTGAATTTTTTTTTTTTTCCACTAGCAACAACTAATAACAATTTACTACTTAAGATTTGTTGTAAAAATACTATAAACATAGCAATTCTAAAAAAAAAAAATGGTAAATAATAAAGAAATGGTTTGGGCTTTTTTTTTTCCTTCAATATAGAGTTGGCCCTGTTAGTAAGATTGAGCTCAAACTTTTTGATGATGTTGAAAAGGGTTTAAAGATTTCAAGTTGAAACATAATGATGGTATTGACCTATTGGAAATCCCATTCAATCAACAATGGGTCTGTGACCCATTCACTGATTTGATTGGGTTGAGTGATGGGCGATGTTATACCTGATTCAATTCGACTCTTGAATAGCCCTAATTTTTTTTTTTTTTTTTTTTATACAAGATAAAATTTCTATTCTAGCCTAATCTAAGTGTATATATGTGTGAAACTCCCTCCTAGAGACTTGAACTCCGACTCTTGCCCCCCACACTCCACAAGCACTTATACTTGTGGAGTGACCATCGCACCAATGGTGTGTGAATAGCCCTAATTGGAATGAGATAAGAATGAGATCAGATCATATGTCAAACATTCCTTTTTCTACCTAAGTCACTTTAAAACGTAGTATTAGGAAGAGATGTAATCGAATCATGTGTATCACGATCCTTTTCCATCTTTTCATGAAGTGAAAAAAGTTGTGTAAGGAGACAAATCGAGTAAAGGTAAATAAGAAAAGGTATTTTGTCATTCCTAATGGCAAGGTTCCAACCTTGATGAGTGTGGGGGCCCTTTTTGCATTAATGGATCAGGGCCCGTTTTGCTATGCTCAGGCCTGTGGAGTAGTGGGTTAGGGAGTTGGGACTGGCCTATTATCCCAATGGGATTATGACGCAGGCCAGCTTGTGCGCAAGCCAGACGTTCCCAATATGCAGACAAGGTAGGGAGTGCAGCGACAGACTGGGTATCTTAACGAATATAGCAAGTAGTGCCACGGCAGAACAATTGATATAACAAATATAATAAAAGATACCACGGCAGAACAATTGATACAACAAATATAATAAAAAGATGTCACGGCGAAACAACTGATACAACAAATATAATAAAAGGTACCATGGCAAATATAATAGAAGGTATCGCAGCAAATATAATAAAATGTATTACAGCAGAATAGCTAATAGTAAAAGGTGCTATGGCAAAACAAATATCAATACAGATGATAAACAAGTTAAAAGGAGCTATAGCAGGACGGTGATAGCAACTCCAGGCAAATAGGATTGCATGAGTTCACTACCTCAATCCTAGGTCAAGTCTTTCAACAGGAAACGGTCTAAGAAGGAATCTAAACCCCAACACGGACAACCTTGTCACAGGCTTTTGCCATCAAAGTTGTGCGTTCTGGAAAAATGACCTAAATGGTTGTGCGTTGTTACTTATAAAGTTTCAAAGAATGGGCTTGTCAAGAGGGAGAGAAAAGATAGTCTATTAATGCATGCTCCTATTTTTGCCGTGTTTTCTCCCTTCTCCTCTCTTCTTTCTTTCTTTCCATTTTTATTTACTTCTTGCTTTTAAGTTTCTTACTACTATCTTGTCGTGGGTTCCTCCTCCCTTCATCTATGGCTACCTCTTCTTTTTATAGTGAACTAATTCAATGTGATTTCTCCCTTTTGCTCTTAAAGCTTCATCAACTGTTTTTGGTTTCTTGTGGGCATTCCTTGAGGACAACCCATCAACCTTTTGGTTGCCCGACCACTACCTCTACTCAAAGTGTGCTTGTTGCACCACTCCCCGTTCTAGGACAAAACCCCTCTTTGTTTTGTTTCTCCCTTCACCTTTCCTACCTTACCAGAATTGATAAGGGTTTGAGTCCCTCTCTCTATCTACCTCTATGGCATGCATTAGGTGGTCCCAAACCTTTGCTTACATTTTTTGGGCGAAATGTCATCCTAGCAAGGCATTTTTCCCAAAAGAAGCCTTGGCAGGAATCCTAAAATAGACTCATTTTCCCTCACCACCAAACCACACCTTCTGAGTCTTTTGACCGTGGGCCCACCTCTCCTGTATTGACTGGGTACAAGTGGGTGGTGCTCCAACCCTTGTGTGTTCGTTTCACCACCTTCTGCGTTTGTCTCCTTTTGCTCCCACATTATTTCTGCCATGTCTCATTCTGCTTTGTGTCTCTTGTGCTAGTGCTTATCCTCCATAGCATGAAGGGCATGAGCTTTTGGGCTTACATTATTTCTTCTTATTTCTTCATGGGCTTGGACATTGGCTTGGCAGAAGTTCCTGTACATCCAATCCGTTGGGCTTTTGCTCTTATTGCTTCTCTTCTTGCTATGCCCATGGGCCCACTGGCTGTCATTTCTGCCATGTAGGCCTATAAGGTTCTTTTACCTCTTTTCTTGGGCTTTCACAACCTGTTTGTTTTACTTTTACCTCTTGTTATGCCCGTGGGCTTGCTGGCTATTATTCTTGCCATACTGGCCCATTGGGCTTTTTACCTCTATTATTGAGCTTCCATGGTCCATTTACTTTACCTTTACATCTTGTTGTGCCCATAGGTCTACTAGCTGTTACTTTTGCCATACTGGCCCATTGGAATTTTTACCTCTTTTCTTGGGCTCCCATGGCACATTTACTTTACTTTTACCTCTTGTTGTGCCCATGGGCCTGCTAGCTGTTACTCTTGCCATACTGGCCCATTGGGCTTTTTTACTTCTTTTCTTGGGCTCTCATACCCCATTTACTTTACTTTACCTCTTGTTGTGTTTATGGGCCTGCTGGCTGTTATCCTTGCCATGTTGGTCCATTGGGCCTTTTACATCTTTTCTTGGGCTTTCATCATGCTTCTTTTACTCCCTTCCTCTTTCATCTTTCTTCATTATTGGGCTTTTTCTGTTGTTAGGCCCTTTGTTAAAAACGGATATCAACAATGAGATTGAAATTAGAAGCGAGGGAGAAGAACAATATGAGAGTAAGCACTTTAAGGATGGTGTTAGGGTATGTATAAAAAATAAACATATCTGAATAATTCAAATATACATAAATCTATGATAAAATGAAAGTCATTTAGTTTTTAATAGACTTTTTCTAATGCTACCACATAAGCATTTGAAAGCTTATATTTTTTAACCTTTTCATTATTATATAAATTTTTTATTTTGTTAATAAAGTTACAATAATGCTAAACTATGAGTGTGTATGATTTTTACTTATTTCAAGTAGCTTATTTGCATAGTATTATCAAAATATCTAGTTTTTGATAACTTTTACGTTAAATATGTTAAAAAAAACAAAACATTAGTTTATTTAAAAAAAGGCTTAAAGTTCAATTATTTACCAGCAAAAAAAAGGTTGAGAAAAAAAAAAGAAAAAAAGAAAATGTTTTTAAGTAAATCCTAAACGCGCACTGTGTTATTTTAAATTGATTAGAACTTGTATTTTTTTTATATAAAACAACCCAATAGAAAAAAGAATCTGATTAAATTAGTTTTTATCTTCTCTAAACAAAATCTAAGTAGAAAAGTGACACATATCACATTCACTGTCATATCAAGCCTTTTTTTCTATAAAATTTGTAGTAGTTTTAGTATTTTTCTTACCTTTTTAGTCGATAATATATCAGTTTGTAAAATTTAGAAGTAAAATTTATAGTATTCCTAGTATTATTTTTCTAATTAAATTCAACAAGTTTTTCTTCTATAAAATATCTAATTTGAATTTTTTTTTTTTTTTGAGATAAAAGATAGAAAATTTATTAAGAAGAAACCAAAAAAGAAAAAACATATACAAAAAAAAAAAACAAAAACCCTAAAAGGCTAGAGGAAAGTCCCACTAGAATAAAGAGGAAAAAGAAAAACAATACAGTAAAGGACAACAAAACTCAATTGCATGCCCAGCCTATGGTCGATTCTGAGTCCGCATGAGCCTCTGGTACTCCTCCAGAAAACAAACAGTTCTTTCCAAAATTTGTCGAGGATGAGGTTGGGTTTTCTCAAAATAGAATTTGTTCCTTGCATTCCAAATAGCCCAGCTTATTATAGCCCACCTCTCAAGTTCTTGAGTTTCCAACTTAGCTTCCAGCTGTTGAAATAATAAGAAAAAATTATGTTGTTCATTGGAACATTTCTGCAATCTACCCCGAGACAAAGCCCAGACATTATGTGCAAGTAGGCAACTCCACAGAAGGTGGTCCACTAATTCTGACTCATGGTAGCATACCTCGCATCTTGGCTCAATCATCACTTTCCTTTGACACAAATTGTCTCTAGTAGGCAAGATATTAGAGCATGCACGCCAGAGAAAGGTTCGAACCTTAGGGGGAATGTTGAGGGACCAAATTCTCCTCCATGTCGACCCTCCGAGCAGGCTGAAGAGTGTTCCACATCGCCTTGTTGGTTTATGCGAAGAGCTTCCTAATATGCCGATTTAACAGAAAATTGATGATTTTTGGTCCTCCTCCATCTTAGCTAATCCCGATTACTAGGATTAAGAGGTAAAGCAAAAATTTATTGACAGGTGCGAAAAGTAAAAACTTCCGAGATTATTGTTCTATCCCACTGTCTAGTGACTCCATTAATAAGTTCACTCATATGCATCACTGATGGTGGGGTATCAACAAGAAATCTTGGTGGGTTGGGTAGCCAACACGGGTCAGTGACTAGAACTTTACAACCATCTGGCATCTCCAATACGCCACCTAGTACTTTTCCGAATGAGCTCCCCAGCAGCTAAGAGACTATGCCATACATAATACGAGTTGGAACCCAATTCGGCATCCAGGAAGGAACATGAAGGGAAGTATCTAACTTTATAAACTCTATAAAACAGCGAGTGGGTGTGATGAATAAGTCTCCACGCCTGTTTTGTAAGCATGGCTAAGTAAAAAGCATGGATATCTCGAAAACCCATACCGCCTTTGGCTTTTGGAGTGCAAAATTTTCTCTAGTTAATCCAATGGATTTTTTTCTCATCCTTTGTTTGTCCCCACCAGTATTTAGCCAAAGTAGAGTTGATGGTATTGCAAAGGGTCATCGGAAGTTTGAAGAGGCTCCTAGAATAAGTGTGAATAACTTGTGCCATTGTTTTGATTAAAACTTCCGTACATGCTTTGGAGATATATTTTTCCTTCCATCCCATTACTAGCTTTGTTATCATTTCCTGTAAATCCCTAAAAGTATTCATCTTCAATTTATGCCCCACCATTGGTAAACCAAGATACTTCTCACAGTTTGACATGATTCGAGCTCCCAAAATGCTTTGGATTTCCATCTTCACCTATGGATGCGTATTTTTGCTAAGGAACAAAGAGGTCTTTTGTCTGTTTATAGTTTGGCCTAATGCCTCTTCATATTGCTACAACAGGTTCATTAAATTAATGCATTCCGCCATAGAGGCTTGACAAAAAAGAAGGCTGTCATCAGCAAAAAGTAAACTAGAAATCCTTACCCCTCCTGAGCTAGACAAAATACCATGTAGAGAATGGTTTTCTTCCACCTTATGAAGTATAGCCAATAGACCTTCTACACATAACAAGAATAAGTATGACGACAATGGGTCCCTTTGTTTAATCCCCCTAGAAGGAGAGATGAAACCCCTTGGTTCCCCATTAACAAGCACTAAATAGAAGGCCGTGTAGATAGTTTCCATAGCCAGTTGCACCCAGTTTTGATCAAAACCAAGCTTAAGCAAAATACCTCTCAGAAAACCCCATTCCACTTTATTACAGGGCTTATTGATATCAAGTTTCACTGCAATCTGCCCCACTTTGCCCTTACGTCGGTTATGCATCCTGTGTAAAATTTCAAAAGCTACAGTAGTATTGTCAGTGATTAAACGTTCAAGAACAAAAGCACTCTGAGCGTCTGAAATAACCCTAGGCAGAATAAGTTTAAGCCTATTTGCAATAACCTTGGGGAAAATCTGAGAAACTACATTGCCTAAACTTATAGGTCGAAAACCAAAGACATGCTTTGGTTCATTCACTTTGGGCACTAAAACAATGTGTAAAGTTTATTTTGCGTAGCAAGTGGCCATGGCGTAAGATAGATAGAACAACATTAGTGACATCCAGCCCTACTATATGCCAATACTTTTGAAAGAAAAAGGGGGACATACTATCGAGGTCAGGGGATTTGGAGGGATGCATTTGGAATAGAGCACGTTTGACCTCATTTGCTGTGTAGTCCTGGATAAAGGTGTAATTCATGTTTGGGGTCACCAATCTATCTACCTTATCAAGCACTGTGTCCATATTAATACCATTAGTGGCTAAGAACAACTTTTGGAAATAGTTCTCCATCACATGTGATATTTCATCTTCCGAGTTTCGCCAAACTTCATGCTCATAAAAAATCCCACCTATGTGGTTCTTGCGGCATCTCTGATTTGCTCTCTAATGGAAAAACCTTGTATTCTTGTCTCCCGTTGGTAACCAGATAGATCTAAATCATTGCCTCCAAAAGAGCTCATCTTGGAAAATTAATTGATTAATCTCATTTTTCAGCTTTCGAATATCCTCAAGATTGTTAGGGTCATTTTGGCTAACCAGATTCTCCAAGGTTTTATGTTTTTCCTCCAACCTAGTCTTTGCATTACCAAATGTGGTACGGCCCCATCCCACCAGAGCCATCCTACACGCCTTAATTTTCTCAAAGAGGCTGAACATTGGATTGCCCACCGCTAAGCAGTTAGCCCACGAATTCCGTATAATGTCCCCACATTCAGGGTGGGATAAACACTTCTCTTCAAACCTTCTTGGTATTTTCTTCCTTCGGCTAGGCTGATTTGGGTTATGAGTGGTAATCACCAAGGGTACATGGTCTAAATAAGAAGATTGGACATGCGTTACCCTACCATGTGGGAATATTTCTCTCCATCTCACATTGGCACAAGCACGGTCTAGCCTAGCTTGGACAAAAGCATCTCCCCTTCTACCATTATTCCACGTGAATATGTTCTCATGGAAGCCAAGATCAACTAACTTACAATGCAAAAGCATCTCCACCTCTGATCATAAGTCTGGATGTGTAAATTCACCCCTTCTTTCCACAACATTGCCAAACCCCCACTTCTTTGAATGCTAGGAACAGCTACCATGGATTGATACCTAAGGTCATCTTGTAATTTTTTCATCTTGTCTACAGATTGCTTTGTTTCCATGAGAAACAAAACCCCGAGATCTTTTTCCCTCACAAGGTGAGAGATAGCATTTTCTGCACGGAGGTTCCTAAGACCCCAGCAGTTCCAACTTATGGCAATCATTGTGATTGGCTGGGCTGATCCATAGCCTCCACCGTTGAGAGAGATGACTTTGCTTGAACGACCAAAGTCTTAGTCTATTTACACTTTGTATCTACTACCCCATCCTTCATTCTATGATCAGAAGCTCCCCTTTTCTGCCCAACCCGAATCTATCCAATAGCTGGATCTCCATGCATATCCATCACCATTCCCCGTTCTACCCTTTTCCAATTCGCAGTTTTACCAACTCCCCTATTCTGGTTGCTCTGAAACAGAGGTTTCTCCTGATCTTGTGATAATCCCAAAACCAAAGGTTAGTATGTGGGTCCGTCCTCAGAAACAAGGGAATTGCCAAGTCATAAGATATGGGACACACAGACTAACAAGTGTTCAATATCTGTTTCACGGGCATTCAAGGCTGGTTCCCTAACATTGAATTCAACTTCCGAAAAGTCTTGGTTGAACACTACCAAAGCGGAACTAGTAGGCATCTCTGGATTCACGGGGTTGCCTTCTTCGTTATTGCCATTCCTAGTCGGATTATTTTTTGTTCACGCCGGGTCCATACTAACGCCGGCATCCCCATCCCCCTGACGCGGCTGTGGAGTGGCTTGGGACTTCTTCCTCACGGGCTCACTCTTCCGTCTGGTATTTGCTCTCATCCACTCACCATAAGGGTTCTCACCATCCACGTCGTTCCAAGGGAGCATGGAGTCCCGTGCCTTGTGACCAAAGTGTCCACAGTTAAAACACAGACCATCCAATCGTTCATATTTGAAAGCCACAAAGGCTTCTCTCCTTCAGGGTTCACAACTGGGCCACCTCTACGAAGGTGTTTATCCAGTGGGATTTCAATACGAATACGAAGGAAGCGTGCTTGATCCAGAGTAACTATTATTTATTCATTAACTCTTATCAATGAGATATATAAGAAATATAGTTTTTTTTTCTAACTTTTATGTGTATAGCATAGAGTAACAAGTTAAATATATATAGTGAAGGTGAGATAAGGCGGGATGGTGTAAATAAAATCCATCCCTATCCTGTTTCCCCTTCAAAGAGTAGAAAATCCGTGTGACTCTGATCTAACCAGTCATAAATTAAAAAACCCACCCAAATTATCTTCGGGGCAGTTGCAAATTGGAATCTACTCAGGGTTGCATCAAGATCGTACTAGAGTTTATCAAATTTAATATAAGCATTTTAGTTGTATGGTAAGAGGAAAAAAATGTTATTTAATAGTGACGCCATCTTCTAGTGGTTTTTTTTTTAAAGACATGGCATTATGGCAAATGGCTTCACAACCATGTATTGACATTCTTAAAAATTAAATGGTGGGAATCCATAGATGTGAAAGGATATTCTTATGCGTTAATGAAATGGGCACTTTTGGCTATAACAAAAGAAATATAAGAAAGCAAATTTGGTGAAATATTATTTATGAACGAATCACCACCCACACTTTCCTTCTGCTTTAAGCAAAAATTTTTTACATGTGATTGAAACTTGAAAGCATCCATCAATAATAATTAAGTTCATTTTTATACGCAATACGAAGTTTTAGCTAACATTGGTACTTCTGACAACAATATATTGATAACTTGAAGCTATATTATTCCGGTTCTGGACTTTTAGCTAACATTGGTACTTTTGACAACAATATATTGATAACTTGAAGCTATATTATTCCGGTTCTGGACTTTGAAGAGGAAAATTAAAAAAGAACAACATTTCTCTCCAAACTAGTTTGGAAAGAAACCCTACAAACTTATCATATATCTTTATATTGAGTGTGAATTTTGAAAATCTAACCGTTAGATTGCATGATCTTATTACATCCTTAATGCTTACAAAATTTCAAAAAGATCAAAAATCAATTGCTATGTCATTAAATAAATATTATAATTTCAAGTTTTTGTGATCTAAAGTTGTATATACAAAATAAGTTAATTGATCAAATAATAAATAGCATCCAATTTGAACGAAATTTGATACGCATGTTAAGAACATAAAGAACATGAAATTCAACGGTTAAATTTTCAAAATTCACACCCAAAAAAGAAATATATGAGAAGTTTGAAGAGTTTCTCTCCAAACTAGTTTGGAGAGAACCTTTGTTCCTTAAAAAATTACTCTGTTCTGGCTTTGGATTCATTGTTGTTCCTATTATTAAAAAATGATAAAAGAATCGATTCTCCAAAAAAATAAAAATTGACAGAAGAATCTTAACCCACCCAATCCTTATACCTATACAAAATAAGAACCAAAATTGTCAGTTTCGAAAGAAGCATCACCTGATATAAAAAGACATGTAGGATGATAACTAGTTTGATTACTTAAATTTTGCAAAAGCTCAATTTATCTTCGAAATTGGTAACTGATGAAGTGCAAATCGTCAGTCTTGTAGGTTCGTCCAGATGGAGCCGTGTCTTCGTCGGTGTCACTGTGAAAATGGTAAGATAGCTCCCTTGAGATGGTCACCGATGTAGTGCCTACCACCATGCCTCCGATGCCAAAGTCAGTATAAGAAAGCTTTTAGGAAATAACAAAGTATCAGAATAACTAGTAGTGCTTCTAGGTGTGTCTCTCTACCTTGTATTGGTGCTGTGAGGGCTTTATATATGCTTTCACAGCCCCTAGCCATTGTGGTTATTAATGTGGCTTTAATGTCTCTCTTGGTAACGCCTCATGCTCATTAAGGTGTGCCTTAATGAGGCATCCAACAGTCTGTATAGCTGGTCTTGTAACCGCTCGAGACATTATTGGCTGCATTGAATGGCTTCGTTACCTTCGTCAGTGATATGGACATGTGGTTAGTTCGTCTCAGAGGACAGCCTTGTCGATCTCTTTGGGATCGTTCAGGGAGGTTGAGTTCATCAGTCCCATCAACGAGTATATTTGCTGAGATCGTCCAAGTAAGGTGAGTTCATTAGTCCCATCAGTAATGATTAGTTTTATTTCTTAAATTTGCAAAGCTCAACCTTACTTGGGAGCTTCTTAGAGCACTAGCATTGGGGTGTAAAAACCCACCAATTACTATTTTTAGCAAGTAACAAGGTAAAAAGAAGCTACATTCCGGGGTGAGTTTTTATTTTCTTTTACCATCCATGAACAGTTAATTCTCATATATGAGAACTAACTGTAGCTTAGGATGAAAAAAAAAATATTATTATTTTATTAGTAAATATCTGATGGTGTTTAGAGAGAGAGGAAAGATTTATAATATTTTTTAGTGTAGTTATATTATTTTATTGTGTTGGTTTATATTATTTTACTGTGTTGTATGTAAAAATAGAAACTGGGATGTTGGTTGAGTTGTAAAATAAGATGGTAAAATAGATAAAGTAGGTTTTTAAGGTGTAAAATAGAGACTGACATACATCCCCAAATGATAGTGCTCTTAGTTTTTAAGTAAAGAACGAGCAGCACCTGGGCTCAAAATGTTAGTCATAATATCTTCTAAGAGCATTCACAATGGGCCTGGGATATGGCAAATATAAGGAAAATAAAGAATGTAAGGTCCAAAGTAGCTCAACAGCCAGACATGAAAACATGTAAAAATGCAAATTTTTTTGCCATAGTGCTACAGTATCGTCCTAAAGGTAGGACGGCACTGTAGCACAATGGTATAACAAAATATTGTTCTTTAATGTTTGGTTCTTATCTCTCCTCTCTCATTATTTCATTATCTTTCTCTCTCTTCCTTTTCTCTCTTTCTTTCTGCTCTTTCTTCTTCCAGCTCTCTCTTCTTCAAACCCGAAAACTCTGCCTTCCTCTCTCTCAAATTGACATGGAGGCAACGGCGTTGGAGGCTCGATCAGCTTCTGTGGTGGAGGCGTGGAGGTCGTAAGCCGTGGTAGAGCTATGGTGGAACTGTGGAGATCGTGGCCACATGCAAGCCTTTCTCTCATCCTCTCTCTCTCTCCATAGCTCCTCTCAGACCAAGCCTTTCTCTTCCTTCTCTCTCGTGTTGCTCTCTCTTCTCTTCAAACCCATTTTCTTCAAACTCAAAACCCATGCACATGAACACCATCACCAGAGCCACCCATGGTCGGACCCACTAAGCAGTGTTTATGTTTGGATTGATGGCAGTGTCAGTGATTATTTTTGGGTGATTTGGTGGATTTGCTGCTTTGTTCTTGGCTTGTTTTTTTTTTTTTTTTTTTTTTTTTTTTTAAGAAAAATCTTGGTTGGGTTGTTGGTGGTTAAATAATGGGTTTTAGAGTGGTGGTGCCTGTTGTTGGTGGCGGTGTGGCTGAGAGAGAGAGAAAGAGAGAGAGAGAGAGAGAGTGAGGAAAAGTGACAGAAATTAGGGATAAAGGAAAGAGAGAGATAATTTTATATTATTTTTTTATTGTACAATTTATATTATTTTAATGTGTACTATGGTAAAATAAAAATTGGGATGTTAGGAGTATTATAAAATAGTATAGTATAATTGATAAAGTAAATTTTTAAGATGATAAAATAAGATACGATTGAAATTCCGATTGGGATGCTCTAACAAGTCTTCACTCTTCACATGCCCGGATTATCTCTACAAAACAAAAAATTTAAACCTCGGAATCTGTAACAAGTTTGAGGACGACAGCTTAAACTTTGAGTGAGATAACAAAAGCAGCTAACGTTGTCCTCTAGATGAGGGAAATTATCCAAGAGGATGAGTTGGGCAAACAAAGCCATTCGTGATTTAAGGATTTTAGTACAATGGAAGAGAGCATGGCAGAAATGGTCATGAATTGAACACAACCGCAATTACTTTATCATAAAGCAAATCTAACAAAATTGCTTCTTGTCTACCACAAAAATTACAATAACCCAGGAAAGAGGAGGCAAGTACACATAATGAATATGCTTAGGAGAATCCAAGGAATGAGGTTAATGCAAGATCAAATCAAGTCATAATGGAAAAACATATTCCTAATTCTTCTTTTGTCTTTTGTCTTTTTTTTTTGAGCAAAAGGTTAGTAATTCTTCTTTTGTTTTGGACGGGAAAGGGGTGAATGTGATAAAATTGAAAACATACATTGCATATGCCAGGTAAATAGGCACATGGAATTTCCCTTTCTCAGTGGGAAGTGCACATGGAAACATTGGTTAGCCAGCCCTCTCTGTTGGAGTGAGAAGGTGGAGAAAGGTGTACTGATGTGCAGTGCAGGCCTTGGACTCTGGGGCATATTATACTCAAAACCACTAGTGTACAATACAAGAACGGCATCACATCACATGTGTAGTAAATGGTTCTTACCCAAAAAAAAAACCCCTATCTATCTCAACACATCAATAGGTAAATGCCATTCCGATTCCATGCCCTACTACTTAAACAAAACATCATCCTCCACCTCTCCACTTCCTCCATTACCATACTCATTATACCCCATCCTCCAAGTCACCTTTATTCTTATCCAAAAAAGAAGGAAAAATAAAAAATAAATTAACACCTTCTACATGAAAACCCACCAAGGCACCAACCCCTAATTCCAATTCTTCCAATTTAATTTCTAAAATCAAACACCAGTTTCGCAGTTTCACGCCAAAAAAAAAAAAATTTGAAAAATTAAAATGAATAAATTAACTTATTTTTAATCGGATAATTTTGTACAAACAAAAAGAAAAAGAAAAAATCAGACAAAGAGAGACTCTCAAAAGTCAGATCTCATACACTGCTTTGTAATACGATCTAATTATCTTCAACAATACAGAGACAAAATAATTCATAGCCCATGAAAGTTGAAGAAACTCCAAGATCGCATAACAACTCAAAAAACCCTACTATTCTACACCATAGGAGTTATAATCTAACACAGAGAAGGATTTAAAAAAAAAAAATACAAAAAAACCAATTTCTCTTCAACGTTCAACCACTGGAACGATTTTTTTTTTTTTTTTTTTTTTTTTTTTATCATTTTCCCGAGAAAATAAGATAGAAAAAACAGAAAGTAAAAAAAAAAAAAAAAAGTTGACCATTAGATCCACAATCAGAGACACAAAGCGGTGGCTTGAAGATCATCAGCGATGCCGAAATCTTCATCCATCGGAGGAGGTAGATTCAGATCGAACGGCTGGATCTTACGAAACGAGGAGGTGAGAACACAGTAGTCGTCGTTGTCATCATCAACCACCGAAGACGAGGAGTCGCAGTCGCTACGGCAATCATCGGGTGCAACAGGGTTCACGATCTTGACCCTTGAGACCGGATTTGAAACGACCCTGGGGCCACTAAACGACTCGACCGTACTGCTCATACTACTTGTCGTTGGCCTGTTGGGTTGAATCGGATTGAACTTAGTACTGGCAGAAGAGGAAAATCTGGGTTGTTCGTCTCTGATTGCTGGAAGAGTTGCTAGCTGAGGAGCGGTGAGAGGGAAATTAATCTTCGCTTTTGGACCACGCAACGTCAAAGCTGCGGTGTCGTAGGCACGAGCAGCATCCTCCGCGGAATCGAAGGTGCCGAGCCACACACGTGTCTTCTTCCATGGATCTCGGATCTCGGCCGCGAAACGACCCCACGGTCGTTTCCTTACACCTCTGTATTTAACGTTGTTGTTGTTATCGGTCGATGTTCTAATGAATTGGTTGAATGTTGTTGTTTTGGTTGGATCTGCAGTTGTTGGTGCTCTTCGCCGCATGGAGAAAAAGAAAAAAGAAAAGAAAAGGGGGTTGGTGTGGAGTGGTAGAAATGAAATGATGGCAAAGAATACCACCAAATTAAAACACCACTACGAACGAAGATTGAAGAAGATATATTAATGTTAATCAAAGGCGGCTCTTCATTTCTGCTCTATGAGGAGAGGAGGGGTGGGTTTTTGATAGAGTTTTTACCTCGGTTTCTTTTTCCCTTCTGTTTTCTCACTCTCTTTTTTTTTTTAATGTTATCTCTCCAGAAGGAGAAATCCGGGGCTTCATTTCTTGGGATGAATTTGGCTTTCTTTTATTCGGACAGGGTATGAAATTGTGGCGGGTGTGAAATGACTAAATTACCCCCATTCTTTCTTTTTCTTTTCTTTCTTCTTCTACTACTACTACTACTACTTTTTTTTCTTTTTCTTTTTCTTTTTTTAATCTATGTTGGAGAAGGTGGAATTTTGTGATTTGCGTGCCCATTCCATTTTATGAAATTTGTTCATCGGGTAATATGGAGAAATACGCAAAGGTGTCACATGGGTAATGGGCGGCGTTTAACTTGGTGTTTGAAATTGAAAATGATAGGTGAAATAAAATTTGATTTTTAAGAGTTAGATTGTGGTTTAATATTTTATTATCTACTTAAATAAAATAAAATAAAAAAACCACACACATGGGTTAAGGTTTTCTATTAAAAATTTAAAACAGTTTAAAGAAAATATATCAAAATGGGCCTTACGATGGAAAAGAACTATTTGTTAAAATTTGGGTAAATAATAATATTACATCGTTAAGACTTAAGAGTTTAGAATTAGAGATTTGGAGTTTCATACTCAAAATTTTCTTTACAAGTAGAATCGGAAAAATGTATAACAGCGTGGCAAGCACGTTCATAATTTTCTCATTGCATAGGCCTACACCAAGTCAGAAGTCACCAACATTGATTTGCAGCTTTTATTTGAGAGATATACCCCCCCAACGTATAATTCTTGGCATATGACCACGTGGATGAGGCTGATCAAACCAAATAGCCAATGCTTGAAATAGAAATTAAGCATTTCTTTACCCAGATTAGCAATCCCAAGCAGGTGAAAAGGTATCATTGAACAACCATTAGGGTTAAAATTTTTTATGTATATAGGTGGGTGCAAAAGAAGAGACCAAACCGCAACAAGACCTTTGACATTGGCCAAACAATGATGAATCTATGTATCCAATGTCCACTTTATGAATTTCTTTTAAGGGAGTCATTAAGAAACTTAAATTATATAAGATCAAATTAAAAAAATTTGAATATATCGACATTACCAAAAAAAAACATGCAATACATGAAGTTTTAAAATTTCCTTATTCTAACAAAATGAAAAATTGACTAATAAGAGATAAAGTAAGAACTAATAATATTGAGACGAAAATAATAAAGTAAGAGAAAGTCTGAAATGATAATAGAGAAGAGAAAAATTAGAGGGGTGTGGAGGAGAGAGAGAGGGGCAGAGAGTTGTTGTATTGTGTGGCCAAATACCCTACAATATGGATGTTGACAAATAACCCACAATGTGTATTAGTGTAATTCTCAAAAGAAATTACCTTACACAATATTGTACATGAAATAATTATTATTAATAAACTATTTGAATAATAGAATTGCATTTTTTGGCCATGATTGGCTGTGTGGGGTTCAACATGGTCAAATATGCAGTTGAGATTTCTCAGGGATAATAAGTTGTGAGTAGGGGTAGTGAAATGAATTAGAGATTTGATTTTAACGTTTAAATAAACGTTAAATACTTTAATGTTCATGTCCTAATTTGTAGGAACTAAAATGAACATTGACAACTTTTGTGGGTTTTTAAATATCCCACTTGAGCTCTCTAGATAAGATAACCATACAGAATTCCTGTAGAGTGAAAAACTCATTGTAACCCAATCACTATTTCACTCTTATCTCTCCATTTAAATATACGTTCTTGGATATTCATTGTTTTAGTTAAATAAGAGTATTATTTCAATTTTGCTTCATTGGTATCAGAGCTTTGGAGCAAGTTTATTTTCCTAGTAAATCCGTGTAAGTATTTTTTTAATTTTTTTTTGGGAATCCAACAACTTCTTTTCCATTGGATGTTTGCTCTACTCCACTCCACAGGCCTACAAAAAAAGAAAATTTCATCAACGTTTTCTGTTTTGCTGGTGTATTGCTACTACTTTTGGAGTTGTTGACTTTACATTAAATGCTTGTGGAGAAGAAGTTTGTTAGAGAAAGGTTGCATTGCTTTGGAAGAGTGGCTTTTGTGATTGGGAGGGGCTCTTGCTGTGTGGTGGAAGGCCATTCCAATTACTCCATCATACAGAGGATTTTTTAATTTAATGTGAGAGCTTAGCTGGGCTAAAGAAGCAGTGTTGGAGCAGGCATCGGTGCAGAATTGGTACACACAAATTTATTTTTTGGGTTTCTCCATCACGATCAGCTTTCTAAACTAAAATCCTTTTAATTCTTACTGATTGATCATGGCTAGTAAATCAGTAAGTCAAGAATTAAGTAAAATTGAAAAATTAAATGGGGCTAATCATTCTGTTTGGAAACGCCGGATCCGTCACATACTCTTTCAAGTCAAGGTTGAGTATGTTATTGATATCGGCATTCCAACTCCACCACCTGAAAATGCTAATGCTGTTGCAAAAAGAATGTATGAAAAACATTTAGAAGATGATAAAACTGCTAGAAATATTTTGCTTACATTCATGGAACATGATATTGAAATTCTATTTGAAGAATATACACATGCTAAAACCATGTTTGATGCTATTACTGAAGCACATCATGCATCTTCTGAAACATACATTCAACTTTTAATTGAGAGATTTAATAGAACCATGATGAATGAAAGTGATAATGTCATTGAACATGTCAATAAAATGTCAATAATTGCAAAAGAGTTAGCTATCTTAGGAAATCCAATTCCCGATAAAATGCAAGTGTCTACTATTTTGCATAGTTTGCCTAACTTATGGGATTCTGTAGTGGTAGCTCTAAACTATTTTGCAACCCCTGTGAACATGAAAAACTTACCAACTCTTTTGGGGATAGAAGCAGAAAGAAGAAATAAAAAGAACACATCTAAATCTCTTCTAACAATTGCTTCTACTAGTCAACCCCTAAAGAATGAAACCTCTAAAAATGACAAGAAAAACTTTTCTAAAAATTTCAAAGGCAAAGGAAAGAATTTCAAGAACAATGATAAGAATAAAGAGGTAAGGGAAAGTGTTTTAAGTGTGGAAAAATTGGCAACTATCAAGCTAATTGCCATGAAAATAAAAAAAATAACAAACCAAATTATGGAGGTTCCAAGGATATAATTTGTGTGGTATCTGAATCTCTGTTAACTGATGTTGACTACGGAGTATGGTGGGTAGTGTAGACACCGCATTTTGTACCCCTTACAACTCCGGCCCCGTTCCCCAATGATGTTAGAATTCTAAAACCCAAGGTTGGTTTAGGGCCCAATCAAATGAAATTTGACTTGAGGAAAGTGTTTATGGAAATATAACTTATATTTGGACCAAATAAACTATTTTTGGAAAAGAAAGGCCTCAGAAACCCTAGGGCGTGCATACGCATATTTCACGCAAGCGTACGCATACACGTGCATGCGTGCGCATGCTAGGGTTCTAGAAACTATGTAAAACAAGTTTTCTGCATTTAAACTACATTTGGAACGAATCCCACATCGTCTGGGAGCCGCCCCAAACCCATATTTTTCGACTCTATAAAGCCATAAAAGGTACTTTTTCAAAAGGACGGATTCCAGTGGTAAAACACACAAGATTCACTAGAAAATAGTGAATTAAAGAGGGAGATTTTCACAAAACATCCTCAAATAAATTTTGTTTGATTGAGACCTTTTTTTGGTCTTGATCTTTGAGTTCTAAATTTACTAATCTGTCTTTAATTTGGTTGTGAATAGATTGACTGAGGGGAACAGTCAAAATCAAGCTTTAGAGAGTTCTAGTGTTGAGGTAAAGTTTCTAACTTTGGCTCTTTCCTTCTCTTTACTTTTCTTTTGATCTTGTGTTTATATATGTGTTTTTTTTTTTCTCTAATATGTTTGTTTAGCTTAAGTTTACTTCGTGTTTTTGTTTAAGGCATTGTAGGTTGTTAGTTTTCTTCTTTCTGTTGTGTTTTCTTTGCTTTCTGTTCTAATTTTCTAGGTTTGGGGTTTCGGGTGTGTATGCATGTGCATGCAGCTTGCATGCATATGCATACTTGTAGTATGCGTATGCTTACAACTGGGCTGCGTACGCTTACAGTTGGGCTGCATATGCATGCCCTATGTATGCGCACGCATACACTTGCCCAGAAACCCTAATTCCGTTTCTATTTGTTTCCCTTTTGTTTTATCCACTTGTTTTACCATCTGTTTAACCTGTTTAGCCTTTCTTTTAGTCTCTATTTCTCTATTCTATCCAGTTTTGTTTTGCTTTATCCTTTTGATTGTTACATTAGGGTTCTAGATTGTATGGATACCATGAACATACATTGATGTATAGGTGTTGTGAAGCAGTAAGGTTAGTGAGGTAAGTTATGCATTCACATGAACATGCATGAGACTTGAATGATAAGCATGATGTGATGGATGGACATGAATATGCTTGGTTGAATGTCATATCTTTGACGTTTAGATGTTATAATATGTTCATTTGATTCTGCCTTACGATGTTTCTACCCTTGGATATGCTCTTTTAATGCTATGATAGATGAATGTTTAGGCTTGAGATGATTATGCCATATTGTTTGCTTTAGATGCATGCTAGTGTGTGTGTGAGCATAAATAATATATGCCTTTAATAAGATTAAGACTTAGAACACAATGAGTGGAAGCCGACCCACAGGTCGGGTAGGGTTGGGTCCTTAACACCTTCCAATCCCCATACCTAAACTTTGGACATGTGCTCTGGTAAAAGATTAGTATTTTCACAAGGGCGCTATATTTATGGTTCCTAGACCTAAACTTGGTGGAAACTCCATTTACACCCTCCACCATGGTCCACCCTAGGCCAAGGTGTACCCCTGCAAAACACAAGGATGACTAGTCGCGAGCGCTTGCGCCCATAGGTAGACTCTGCATCGTCACGCCATGTGGCAAAGATGAGAGATTTCTTTGTTAACATGAAAGAGGTTGTAAGGTAGTGGGCCCTGTTTGTAATGTTGGGCTGCTACCTACTGCACTAGGCTCGAGTTTTCTAGATAAGGGAGTTGGGACCGGCCCAACTAGAACCCACCTTGGTCCGGCTTGTGCACAAACTACACCACGTCTGCCAGGCTTTGGTTACATGCCTATGGCAAGCAGAGCCGCTATAAAGAAGTTATGGTGGGCAGATATAATACGGATAACACAAGAAAATACAATTACTACTTTTAGCCACAATAAATAAAAGTGAGTAACAAAAGGCTCCCCGTACACAGAGCAAGCTAAGTGAAGGATAAACCGAGTTAGCAAAATCAAAGTGTTAGTCTGCCATGCCAAGTAATACATGGAATTGAAACCAAGAAGGGAAAACTGTTCCCTCAACACGAGTAATCTCAGAGAAGAAATTAATTGCTTTGAGGGAACAGGTCTAAATGGTCTATGCCCAAATATAGATCTTTTGTCTTTTATAGAGAGCAAGGCTATTGAGGGAGAGAGGAGATCAACCTATTGGTGCATGCCTGCCGTTCTAAACTCTCTGTTTTTTCTTTCACCCGTTACTTCTTACTTTTCTTTTTCTTTTGTTTTACTTCCTTTCCTTCTCAATGCTTACTTTTGGGTTATGGTTTTTCCTAGAAATTCCTATTACTGTGATTTTTCCAATCCCTCCCTCCAATGCACAGCAAGGGGTCCTTTATATAGAGCCTGCCATGACTGGTATTTACTGTTTTAGCCCTTAACTGCCTTTGTTTGGTGTGGGTGTCCTTGCCGACCACTTACTGGTCATCAGTTGTTCAGCCACCACCACATACCTGTACTGGCTGTGCCGCTCCCCTCTGCTAGACAAAGAAGACTATTTTGTTTGTTTGCTTGCCGTGGCTTTTCTACCCGTTACAGTGTGTGTGCTCTCTCTCTTTATCCCTCCTGACATGCACCTAGTGGTTCTAACTCATCCTTACTTCTTTTGGGTGGCATGTCATCCTAGTAGGACATTTCTCCCAAAAGAGCTTGAGCAAGAACCCTAAAATAGGTTTTTTCCCTCTCCCCACCGCCAGACCATGCCCTCTCTTACCTTTGACCCATGACCTACTACTTCTTATATTGGCTAGGTACAGGCTGGTGGTGCCTGGGTCTTGCGCGTGCTTCACCTTCTTCGCCTGCTGCTCATGCATTTGCCGTGATCTGGAGATTGGTCTGTACGTTCTGCCGTGCACTTTTGGCTTCTTTTGGCATGGGTTGTTTTCCGATCTGTCATTCTTTATGACTTGCTTCTTTTTGGGGGTTGGGCCTTGTCGGATCATAGGCCTTCCTTCCCCCGGCCTACTTTGTATTCACTTCGTGGCCTTGTTAGCATTTCCTGCCATACCACTCTACTATTCCTGCTGTAATGTTGTTTGACTCAATCCTGCTGGGCCTCTTTGGGCCTGTTGTTTATTTCCCTCCCAGTGACTCAGTGTGTTCACTAGGTCTTTTCTTACATTATTTGCGGGCTCTTATGTCCCATTTCCCTCTTGGGCATCCTTGGTCCATTTGCTTTCCTTGGGCTTCTTCGGTCCTTTTCCAATCCTGCTTTCCCATGGACCTTTACTAACTCTCTTGGGCTTCCCTGACCCAATTACTTTATACCTCATCCTTGGGGTTGATGGGTCTTCCATTAGCCCCTTACTTTCTTTGCTTACATTACTTTGGGCCTGTTGTGGCCCATTCTCGCTTTTCTACATACTGCCCATAGGTTTGTTTCTTCTCTCTTTCTGGGCCCATTCAAGCCCATTTACTTCCTCAGGACCCACTTTATGAGCCCGTGAGCCATTCATTCCTGCCATTTGGGCTCAATGGCTTTTTATTGCTTGCTAACTTTGGTCTGCTCGTGTTGCTGGGCTTGTCAAAATGAGCCTCAACATTTAGCCCCCTGAGCATATGAAACGTTCCTGCGGTTTATATGCGAATAAAAGACTTTTTTGCCCTTTTTTGTCTTTTTCCTCTTCTTTTCCTTCGCGAGCTTTTTCGAACAGTGGTCCCCAACTTATGTGTGTTTCTTTTCTTTCTCATCATGAACAATGTTGTCTCTTCGAATTTCCCAGTTTGGCAGTTATTCTTAAATGCAGCCTTGCTTCATTAATTTCATTCCTTATCCGATGGCTGACCCATCGCCTCCCTTCACTTTAGTTTTAATGATGTTGATATTTAAGGAAGTCTCCCTTCATATATCAACCACTTTCTCCTTTTCCCACACAAACGCCTTTTCTATTCCCTTTCCTTCACTATGTTCCCTTCTTCAAGTATTTTCACCCATTTGTTCCGATCAACCGTCGCACTATGACGCCGATGAAAGGTCAAAGCTCTTCCTACCGTAAGGGGAAAGAGGTTGTCTCTGATCCTCTTGCTACCCACGATGAAGGCGAGGAGGCTGTGTACTCCGAGCCTGACTCTTTCGACGAGGAGGAGGCGCGGCGTCCCCCTGACAATGAATGTGCCCCTCTAATAGATCCTTGGTACGATGTCCACTCTCATTTTCTAAAGGTTCCCGGAGATTACACACCGCCGTCGCCAGGCCGTGTATGGCTTGCTCTTTGCCGTCGCAACACGGAGGCTCCTTGGGCACCATTGGCTTTGATTTCCGATCTCGTCATTTGCTAGGGCACTTTGCTCCCCGTGCCTATTCATTTTGAGTTTGGGTTGGGCATGGCCTTGGGTTGGAAGGAGTGGGTAGATAGAGAGTTATCCGATACGGGCTTTATGGGTTTGCTATAGCAGGCTGGCGTATTGAAGGCCATTGTTTCATCTCGCTGCTTATCCAACTATAGGGACCTCTTCAACCTTTGTCATCTAGTCCGCCGGTGGTGCACCGCCACTCACACTTTCTTCTTCTCCTATGGTGAGATCACCTTGACTCTGGAAGATGTGGCGAATCAGCTTCTCTTGCCCATCCTTGGCGATGTCGATCCTGGCTCTTTAGAGCTTTCCCCGGAGGAAGAGGCTATGCAGGTCAAGTTGAAGAAAAGAATGAGTGGGAATGCCAAGTTATCGTATTGGGTTAGTTCTTCTTCCAAGTTTTCTGCTGCTGCTCGCTGTGCGGCCTTTATCACTTTTTGGCTCTGTAAGTTTATTTTTGGTTCCCATCCCCATTATGTTGTGAAGCCTTTGTATTTTCGTTTAGCTATTAAGATATCTGCCGGGGTAAGTTTGCCACTGGCCCCTATGTTCTTGGGACATTTGTATGTACAGTTAGACATCCTGCGCAGCGATGAGGACTAGGCAGGCTCTTGCCACATATTTACTTATTATGTTCATAGTACCGTTCTGCAGCACCTGTTATATGAGCGTTGCACCAAACATTTGGCGAAGTGTAGACCTGTCCGCTTTGCTAAGGAAAAGTATCAGTCTTGTCCGAGAGCTATTACTGATTTTTGTTTCAGATTCAAGTTTGAGTTTCCGTTGGCTTTCTGTTGGTCTAGTTTGTTGCCAATTTATCATCCTGCCATTGAGTTTTTTGATAAAGGAGTTGGATTCTCTTGGAGAGCATACAGACACTTAGGTGCAGGCTATACATGTGCTGATTCTATGATGGGTCAGTTTGTTGATACGGTTGGAACTACCACCCCACTGGTTGGTTTTGAAGAGAGGGGGATTACCTATTTGGCAGCTACCAATGTTGGGTGGCTGCCTTATCTGGCGGACGAGGGAATCAAGTTTGTGCATTATCCTACTAATCGGGTTAGAAGACAATTTGGGCTAGACCAGGACATTCCTGATGACCTCTCTTCTCTCGTGAAGTCTCCTACTTCTGTTAAACCGTTCTTGCGGCATATTGCTTTTGATTTTTGGAGGCAGCGCTTTACTGCAGTTACTATTCCAGGCTCATTGAGAAAAGGCATTTGCACTCCTGCTATGCATGAATACTGGCAGGCCGTGATGACCTCTTTTGAGCAAGAATTACTGGGTAGCCGTGGTTTCTTCCTTATTCCCCCCGATGGACTTGGTATGGTAATTTCAGCTAATCCTCGATTGCTCCTTCCTTCCAAATTCGTGTTAGCCTATGCCAAGAAGTAAGGTTGGTCCGCCATCCTTGAGTGGGATGAAGAGGGTGGAGAGTGGTATTAGCATGTTGGTGATTACCCTCTAGGTTGGGAGAAAAAGGTAAAGATTACAAACCTTTCTGCACTGGGCAAGAAGGGTCCTGCCAAGCCCAAATCCACCAAAAAGGGTGGTGAGGTGGTGCCTTTTGAGAATGACCTTCCTCCTATAGGCCATATAGTTTTAAAGAGCTCTCTTCCTTCTTCAGACCGTACCCGCTCTAGTGCATGCCTCGCTGCCAGCAAGCCTAAGTCTACTGCTCCACGGCCATCCACAGATGCTCCTCCTTCTAGCAGGACACGAGGCAGCAAGAGAAAGACATCCCCTCATCCTGTGCCCACCACTGAGCGGGGAGTATGTTATCTCTAAATCCACTTTGTCTTTTACACATATGTATTTTGGCTTTCCTGCAATTAACACTTGTATGCTTGTTAACTCTTCTTCTTCAACCTTGTCTTCTGTTTTCTTTTCTTTTGCAGTCTAAGCATAAGGAGGATGCATCTGCCACCCGTCCCATATTACTTGATGAGCCCGAATTTGAGGTACGACTCCTTCTTTCCATTTTTCTTTACATTCCCTTTGCCACATACCTTTAGCCATGTCCCTTCTCTTCTCTTTTTGTCATCTAGTTACAGCTTCCTCCGTTCCTTATTCTTCCTTGTCACTTTCATCTTCCAGGATGAGCCTGAGCCTATCTCCATATACCATCCCACAGCTGAGGAGCTTTCTGCCTCCATGGGCACACCTATGGAAGGTTTCTTTGAGGGAGCTGATGTTATGTTTGGGACCACAGCTTCTGCCACTCCAGCTGTTGCACAGGGAGTTTTTGCCGAGGCTCCCATCCCCTTCACTGAGCCGGTACCTATAGAGGGTACTCATACTGAGAGGGTTAGTGAGGCCACTCCCATTTCTACTGAGACATCTACTCCCCAAGAGGGGGCCATTCCTTCTGCTGCCCAGATTGAAGTTGCTTCACTTACCACACCTCTTGTCATCTCCACCAGCAACCCTTTCTCAGCTCTATCTCAGGTTGTGAAAGATGGTTCTTCTTTGGTGGTTACCCCTTCTTCCATCCTTAGTTCTACCATTCATGGGCCTGATGCAGACTTGTCCTCTGAGGGATCTGAGGACGTTCTTGAGGATCCTGACAATGAGCCCACCATAAAGAAGAGGATTTCTGAGTTTGATGAGGAGGAGAGTGCTGATTTCGAGACTGAATTCATGGGTATGTGCCTCTTCCTCCCATTTTTGCTAAGTTTCCTCTTCCTTCTTTTTTGTTATCTCTTCTTCATATATATACTTGTGTCACCCTCTTGCTGCGGTTTCCCTTTACTTAGTATATTCATTCTTCTAATTGCAGAGACCTTTAAAGAGCCAGAAGTTGCAGTAGATACAGGGATGCCTATAGCTACTTCTCCTGCCACACCTACGGCACCTGTTTCTGCCATTCCCGCAACGCTAGCATCTGCCATTCCAGTTTCTGCCACTACTACTACGCCAGTTTCTGCTACTCTCACAATGCCAGCATCTGCCATTCCAGTTTTTGCCACTGCCACAACACCAGTTTCTGCCATTCTTACGGCCCCCATTCTCACGAGTCTTAGTGAGTTTTCTCTTCTCCTCCCTCATTTCTTTCTTGTGAGTTCATTGCTCCTAGATCATGGTTTCTCATATTACATCTCATGCTCTTTGTTAGGTCTATTGCCTATTGTCCTTTCTCAGTTTGAGGTGGGCAGTAGTTCTATCACGGTTCCAGACCCTGTGAGTGAGGTCGCAACCTTTTTTGCTCATTTTGATCAGCCTGAGGTTAACGACCTCGATCTTGCAAACTTCTGGGGTTTTGGCCCTCCTTATGTGGACTTCCATGGCTTCAAGGTTTCCCAGGATTGCGTTTCTCACCTAGAGGCAGTTTACAGTAGCCGGGGCGACTTTATGCAGGGATTCCGCCTTGGTCGTTCTGCCAAGGAGCATTTCTTGAAGCTGCTGGGGAGCATAATGAATGACATTGAGTATAACTTTGTTGATACTGTCTTCTCTGAGAGGATCCTACAGTGGAGAGCTACGGTTTAGGAACTGGTTAGTGTGGGCTTTGCTGTGGAGTTCATCCTAGACCATCTCCGTGAGATTGCCTGAGCCTTCTTCATGAAGAAGGTTCAACCTGCTGTAGATGCCATTGACACACGGATTGAGACTTTAAGGAAGGAGGTGGCAGACTTGGAGGGTCGTCGTGAGCGCCTTCTTGCTAGCATTGGTGGGTCCAGCCACTTTGGAGACCAACCCCTTATCTCTGGGCTTCGTTGATGTAGTTCCCTTCTTCTTCTTTTTGTTCTTTTCCTTCTTTTACTACCCCATCTAGCACTTTATCTATATATTTTCTTTTTATAGCACTTATTTGGCTAGTTTGACATAGTTGCCACAGTTTGGATTTGTAACTTTTAAGATGCTACACTTGGTTGCTATTTCTGCTATTACTTATGACATGGAATGCTTTTTATAATACTTCATGTCTTTTCATTGCATACTCATAAAAGCATGTTACAAGCTTGTCTCATGACATGGTCACTTGAAGGAAAAGAGAACAAAAGGTAAACATTAAACTCATTGAATAAAAGGGATAACTACATAACCTCATCTTAGGCATAATAACGCTTCAGCCATTTCCCATTGATGGGATCCATTTGGTCCTTGCTATCCATCTGGGCTAGACGATAATACCCACTTAGGTGTGCTTCTCTTATCACAAGGGGTCCCTTCCATTTTGGTGCAAACTTAGATGGTCCTGCCATACCTCGCTTGACATAGTCCGCCACTTTTAGCATAAGTTGTCCTTCTGCGAACACCTTCTTTTTAGTCATCCTGCCATAGGCTTCTGTCATCCTTTGTCTGTATCTGCAGCTACGCTCTTGGGCTTCCTTCCTTCTTTCATCAAGCCCCTCTAGATCTTCACACCTTTCTGCCGCAAAGGCTTCCTCCTCTTTTTCCTTCCTCTGTATTTGCATAACTCTTAAAGATGGAGTCATCACTTCTGCTGGGCTTACTACCTCTGTCCTGTATACCAAGGAAAAGGGTGAAAATCCTGTGGCAGACTTTGGTGATTTTCTGTAAGCCCAAAAGGCGTCTGGCAAGTGCGTTGCCCATCCTCCTGTATACTCTTGGGTCATTTTACTGATGATCTTTTTGAGGATTTTGTTCGTCGCCTCCGCTTACCCATTTCCTTGAAGGTAATAGGGTGATGAACGATGATGTTTGACTTGGTAGAATTCCAACATTTTCCTTACTTCGCTGTTGACAAAGGGTGTGCCATTTTCATTGATAATTCTGTGGGGTACCCCAAACCTCACAATTATATTTTCCTTGATGAAGTTTTCTACTGCTCCTCCCGTGGCTTTGCGGAGTGGCACTGCCTTTGCCCATTTGGTGAAGTATTCTGTAACTACTAGAATCCATATATACCCACGCGATGGGGGGTTAACTGGTCCCACTAAATCAAGCCCCCAAGTGTGGAAGGGCCATAAAGTGATCATGCTGTGTAAGTTCTGCGGATGGGTGTGAATCAAGTCAGCCTATACTTGGCAGCTATGGCATCTTTTAACAAATTTTGCCGTATCTTTCTTCATGGTGGGCCAGTAGTAACCCATTTGCAGCAGGCATCTATATAGCTTTTTCTTCCCCTGGTGTTCTCCACATTCTCCTGAGTGCATTTCTTTTGCTTCCTCGGGACCCAGACATCTTAAGGGGTCCCTATCATACCTTTTCTTGAAGAGGACTTCATTATGCAAAAAGTAGCGCGTTGCCAACCTCTTGAACTTATATCTTTTCGAGTGCTTTTGTGGCAGGATGCCTTCTGTTAAGTACTGTCTGAATGGGCTTCTCCAGTCTTCCCTGGTGAACACAGTATAACTTTCCGCTCTATCTGCCGCAAGCTGGCAAGTCCCACATTGAGTTTGAACTTTATCTGCGTTTTTGCCCATATCTGGCCAATAGAAACCTGCCCTTTGGAGTCTACGGTAAAGGTTGATCTCTCCGCAGAATTCGCAAGTCTTGTCATGTACCTCTTTTAACTTTCTTTGGGCCTCCTCTTGCCCTACGCATCTGGACAAAACCCCACCTGGTATCCTGCGGTACGACTCTCCTCTTACCAGGGCATAGTCCTTCAGGATCTTTATTTCTGCGGTGTCTTCTTCCTCTGTCAGGGCTTCCCTTATAGGAATTCGCCAATCTCTCTCACATTGTTCCTCCTGGAACCTTTCCTTCAACGTCTCAATAATAGACTCTTTCCTATTGCCAACTTCTATCTTGGTGCTATCCCTTTCGAAAATTACTTGTAAGTCTAACGCAGCCAACGCCTCTACGAATCGATTTTCGTTTCTCGGAGCATGTTCTATTTTGAAGGTTGAAAAATTTTCCTCCATCTTTTAGGCCATTGCATTGTAAGGGGCTAGGCTGGGTTCCTTTAGGGAGAAGCTCCCCTTGGCCTGGCAGACCACCAGGTTCGAATCACCTATTACCTTTAAATGCTTGACTCCCATTTTGAGAGTCGTGGCCAGCCCGGTTAGATAGGCTTCATATTCTGCCGTGTTGTTTGAACATGGGAATTCCAATTTGAACGATAGCGCCACTGCCTCATCTTCTTTATGGTACAAAACTACTCTCACTCAACCTGATTGGGCGGTAGAAGACCCATCAAATTTTATTACCCATTGTCCTCTAACTTCTTCTACCATGGCTACTTTCTCTGGAACTTCATCATCTAGTGGGAATTCTTCCTCTCCTGGAAACTGCGCCAACGAGTTTGCTATAGCCTGGCTTTTTACTGCCTTGGGTGTTCCTGCTTTTTAGTCGTACTGTGACAATTGTAACAACTACTGGGACATTCTGCCAGAGAGGATTGGTTGCCACAACAAAGCTTTAATGGCATGAGACTTGGTCATCAGCCATACTTCGTAAGCAAAGAAATAATGACGTAACCTCTGCGAAGCATACACAATAGCCAGGCACGCCCTTTCCACCCTTGGGTAACGAGTTTCTGCATCTTTTAAGGCACGGCTGATGTAGTACACTGGTTGCTCAATGCCACCTCCATCCTCTTGGGCGATCAATGCACCAATGGCGTACGAGTTGGTAGCCAGGTAGAGTAACAATGATTTTTTTGTGGATTGGGGATTGCACAATAAGGAGGTTCATCATGATCTGCTGTAGCCTTTGGAAGGCCGTCTGCTGTGCTTCTCCCCATTCAAAGTTTTGCCCTTTCCTGAGTAATTTGGTGAAAGCAGAAGTAATTGATGCCAACTCAGGAATGAATCTTCGGATATATGAGACCTTCCCTAAGAAGCTCTTTAACTCTTTTACCGTGGCTGGGGATCTCATAGTTGTTATGGTCGTGGCTTTGGCCGAGTCCACATCTATTCCCCTGTTGTGAACCAGGAAGCCCAAGAATTTCCCAGAGGACACTCCAAATGTGCACTTGAGAGGGTTCACTCTTAGTTTGAAGGCTCTACACCTTTCGAATACCTTTCTTAACACGTGGAAGTGTTCCTCCTTCCTCCTTGATTTCACCACTATGTCATCTACATAGTCCTTTAGTTCCTGGTGCATCATGTCGTGAAATATGGCTGTCATTGCTCGTTGATAAGTTGCACCTGCATTTTTCAACCCGAAAGGCATCACAGTGTAGTAGAAGTTGCCCATGGGTGTTCTGAAAGCAGTCTTCTCTGCATCCCTTGGTGCCATTTTGATCTGATTGTACCCACTGAATCTGTCCATGAATGAGAACATTGCGCTTCCTGCTGCAGAATCTATTAATAAATCCATGTTTGGTAACGGGAACTCATCCTTTGGACAGACTTTGTTGAGGTTTCTGAAATCTACACAACATCTTATTTGCCCGTTCTTTTTCTTCATTGGTACTATGTTAGATAGCCAACGCGGGTGTTGAATAGGCTTAATGAATCTTGCGGCCAGTAGTTTCTGCACTTCCTTAACTATTTGCCCCTCTATCTCAGTGTGGAATATCCTGGCAAGCTGGGCCACTGGCTTGGCCTCTGGGTCCACATTCAACGTATGTGCCACTAGCCCGGGATCTAGCCCTGGCATTTCACTGTAATCCTAGGCGAAGACGTCTTTGAACTCTTTCAACAGTAGTATCAGTTCTGTCTTTTCCTTTTCAGTCAAACTTAAACTGATTGAAATGGGCCTTGGTTCTTGTGAGTCAGTCCCCAAGTTAACTTCTTCCAACTCTTCTTCTGCCTCAACCTGTACATCCTTCTCTGCTATAACTTCTTCATCCTTCTCTTCATTACCCTCTTCTTTCGAGCTTTCTTGAGCCACGCAACACACTGAACTCTTGTGCTACCACTCTTGCTTGGGACCCGCTTGCATTTCACAAGTAGGCCTCGCGCGCCTTCATAATTTGTACACAATCCTGCCATCAGGGCCTTGGACCTTGACACATTGTGGTATGTCATCTGATTCTGTGGTAGGCGCTTCCTTCCATTTCTTCTTCCATGTCAGCAATTCCCTTAGGTCAGGTTCTGGGTCACTTTGGATGTCTTCCCACTTAGGTACGAAAGTGCCTCGTGATTTTGATATTGAGCTTTCCCCAGAAGGTGCCCACTAGTCGTAGAATATAGTTTCTACTAGATGGGCTTCCACCTGCTCGAATGGTGATTGGTTTGCCGTTATGCGTATCATCCTGTCATTCAATCTTCCCTTTACGCACTGGTGGTAGGTGGATAGGACTAACCGGTGTTTGTGCAACCATGGCCTCCCCAAAAGCACATGATATGAGACCTCCATTTTTACTACGTGGAACCGATCTAGGGAAGCTATGGGTTCTACCTTTAACCATAGTTGGATATGGCCTGCGGTGTATTCGCCCCTTCCGCCGAACCCTGTTACTTCCATGGGGCATCACTAAATTTTTCTTTCTGAAATTCCTACTGCTTGTAAAGTGCTTAATGGAATGAGATTTACAGAAGCACCTGTATCTACCAAGGTTCTCTTGATAGGGATTTGATTTATAGATGCAGCAAAGTAGAGGGGCCTCCTATGGTCTGGGTAACCCACCTCCATATCTTCATTGTTAAAAGTGATTTCACTTGATTCCTGTAAGAGGGCTCTGTCATCTGTGACTTCTGCCGATAAACATTCTATTCCTGCCCCGGAGGCAATGCTCACTAAGGCCTTTGTGGCTATCTTTCTTTCCTTTACCGTGAGCCCCAACTGGTCAGACAAATTATGAATTTAGAGCTTTGCTATAAGGTGGTAATTGCTACGGCAGGCAGGGCCGGATTCTCTTCCTCATCCTCCCCTGGGTATGCACATATTACCACTGTTGCTACACCCTTCCCCTTGTGATTCGGGAGTGGGTTTCTTTGAACCTCCTGCTGGAACAGCTCTAGAGTCCCTTCTTTAATCCTGCGGTGTACCAATCTGCGGAGTGCCCAGCATTCTGCGATGGGATGTTGTACACAATTGTGTAGACGGCAAAAGCAAGGGTCTCTTCTCTCTTCATCTGCGGGTTCTCTGGAAACTTGGTTGGGCTTAAAGACTCCGTCTGCTATCCACTTATCTAGCAACATATTCAGTTCATTTGGGGTACACGGTATGGGTGGGGGAGTATCATATTCCCTCCCCTTGGTTTTCCTTCTCCGCTCATCGATGGACACCGCTATAGCCTGCGAGGCGATTCTTTCGTCAGAGCTTGGTTTTACGGACTAGGCCGTCTTCCTAGCCTTTTGCAGCAGCTGTGCAAACTAGGAGATTTCTAAATTTTCCAAGACGGCTCTGTACTCCTGAATTCCTCATACACATTTCTACCAAGGTTCTTTCTTCACAATGGTCATAGCAGTCAAGTGCTATGTCCCTGAACCTTTTGATGTATTCCATCAAATCCTCACCATTTCTTTGCTTGGTTGCTTGCAGGGTTGCAAGTGTCACTGTTTCTTCCCCGTGGAAGTATTTAGTACAAAATACATCAACCATGTCATCCTAGGTTGGGATTGATCCTGGCTTTAGGCCGATGTACCAGGTGTATGCCCGGTCACATAGTGATTTGGAAAACTCCCGAAGACATAAGTTTTCGTCTGCGGCGTAAAGGCCAAGAGTATAAATAAACTTGCTCACGTGCTCAACGACACCTCCTTTCCTGCCATCGTACTGTTCAAAGGCCCGTGGCTCATACCTCTCGGGGTATGGTTTGCTGAGTACCCTTAATGGGTATGGAGGTCTTTGTGCATAGAATCTTTCCTTAGGTGCTCTGGCCCTCTCTTGTTCCAAGAGGGCCGTTATTTCAGCCACAGTGATAAAACGTTGGTCCGTATTCTGCGGGACACCTCCTGCTAGTGTCTCCTCTTTGTCTACCGCATGCTCTGGATCATGCTGGCTCCCTTTCTCTTTTGTCTTGTCTGTTTTCAGCTGACGAATTTCTTCCATCATTTGCTGCTGCGAGTGCTGCAATGACTACAACACTTCTATGAAGACGTTGGCATTGTCTGTGGGGATTCTTGGCGGTGGTTGGGGTTCAGCTCTCGTTCTATTGGCACCCTCCATCTGGTTGGATTGCTGTTGGTGGGGCGTTGTTGGCCTGGATTCTGCTTGTGAGGGCACGACGCTTATATTTCGCGTCGTCCTGGATTTTGGTGGCATTGTTTGTGAGGGATTCTTTGTTCTGTCCTTATCTGTTTCCCAACTCCCCAGCAGAGTCGCCAATTGTAAGGTAGTGGGCCTTGTTTGTAATGTTGGGCTGCTTCCTACTACACTAGGCCCGAGTTTTCTGGATAAGTGAGTTGAGACTGGTCCAACTAGAACCCACCTTGGTCCGGCTTGTGCACAAACTACACCACGTCTGCCAGGCTTTGGTTACATGCCCATGGCAAGCAGAGCCGCTATAAAGAAGTTATGGTGGGCAGATATAATACATATAACACAAGAAAATACAATCACTACTTTTAGCCATAATAAATAAAAGTGAGTAACAAAAGGCTCCTTATACACAGAGCAAGCTAAGTGAAGGATAAACCGAGTTAGCAAAATCGAAGTGTTAGTCTGCCATGCCAAGTAATACATAGGATTGAAACCAAGAAGGGAAAACCATTCCCTCAACACGAGTAATCTCAGAGAAGAAATTAATTGCTTTGAGGGAACATGCCTAAATGGTCTATGCCCAAATACAAATCTTTTGTCTTTTATAGAGAGCAAGGCTATTGAGGGAGAGAGGAGATCAACCTATTGGTGCATGCCTACCGTTCTAAACTCTCTATTCTTCCTCAAGTAGATCAAGTACAGCTAAAGCATCCCCAGTAAGGAAGCAGAAGATTCTTCCTCAAAGTCCTCAACATACCATGAAGAAAGGAGAAGATTCTTCCCCAGTGGATCACATGTCTACAAAGCTACACAACTCCTTAGTGAGTCCATTACCACTACTCCTCAGCAAGTTTCTCATCCCCAAGTAAGTCATGGAAGAGGTAGAAGATTCCTCCCCATACACACCTATTCCTCAGCGAGTTTTCACCACCTCTAGTGGATCCAGCAATTAAGACTATTTGTGCACATATCCTTTGGGAATTGAACATGCAGGCACGTAGAAAAAGGTAGAGATAGAGAAAGAGACCAAGGTCAACCCGAGGCAAGAGCCTTACTAGAAAAGGTAGAGAAAGAAGCGAAGAAGACAAGAGGAGCAAGTCACCTAAAGAAGTTTGAGGCAAGAGCCCCGAACGGACACCACAAAGACTATATCCTTTTGTTGTTTGTTGGGTTAGCTTGAAGAGCGCCCTTGTTTGTTTTTCTTTTTATTTTTAAGTGACTTTAGGATAGTGAGTCACTCACCATTTGCTTGTAAGTGGCAAAACAGGTTCTGGGAAAGTGAACCTGTCGTTGCTCATTTCCCGAGCAACAAAGGTGGGACTTCGGACATACGGATCCCACACAGCTCTCTAGAGTTGCACCCCGCCCCATGTATGCGTGATGTGTGTCGTGTGCGTGGGTTGGGCCCAAGTCGTACGTCGAAACAAAATGTTTTGTCTCTTATTCTTTTGATTTCATTAGCGAAGCTCACGAATCAAAAGAGGAGTATTTGTAGACACCGCATTTTGTATCCTTTATGACTTGAACTCTCGTTCTCCAATGATGCTTAAACTCTAAGGCCCAAGGCCAGTTTAGAACCCAATCAGATATCAAATTGACTTGAGGAGTGTTAAAATGGAAAATATAACCTTTTAAATGAGCAAAAATCTAATTTTGGAAATAAAAGACCAAAGTGGTCCTCGGTCCATGTACATGGGCAGCGGCCTGTGTACGTGGGCCAAAGTATGCGTACGCTGGCACACTCTTGCGTACGCAGCTAGGGTTTCAGAGACATAAAAAAATGCAAGTTTTCAGCAATAATGGCTGAGGTTTGAAATGAATCTCACATCGCCTGGGAGCCGTTCCAAACCACATTTTTTCCACTATATAAAGCCTTACATGGTACATTTTCAAAATACACAGAAATTCCACAGGAAAAATACAAGATTCACTAGAAAATAGTGAATTAAAAGGGAGATCGTGTTGCTGGGCTTTTTCTCTTACTGGGCTTGTCAAAATGAGCCTCAACAGAGGTTAAAGCCGGTGATCATCATGTATACATGGGAAATAACACATATTGTGATGTGTTAGACATTGGAACTGTGAAAATCATGATACCTAGAGAAAGAAACCTCTATTTGTTAGATGTACTTTTTGCACCCACCATGAGACGTAATCTCATTTCTATCCCTTGCTTGGATGAAAAAAGCTTTGGGATTTGTTTTCATTTTGGAAAAGTGACAATTGGAAAACATGGTAAAATCTTAATGTGGGGTATTAAGATGGATGGTTTGTATCGTCTTAATGACATTTCCTTTGCTAATAATAATGCAATTGTTGGTTCTTTTGCTTACTTTGATATGTCTATTAATCATTCTTATGCTTATGATGATGCTTGTTTATGTATGGATGATCCTTATATATGGCATATGAGATTAGGACACGTTAATAAAATTAAAATGAAAAGGATGATTAGTATGGGATTAATTCCAAACATGAATATTGTTTTTAGTACTTGTGAACCTTGCATATCTAGTCAAATAGCTAGACTTCCTTTTCCTAAGGGACAAAGATCCAATGAATTATTAACTATTGTACATTCTAATGTATGTGGTCCATTAAATATTAAAACTCTTAGGGGTATGGTATATTTTGTCACATTCATAGATCATTTTTCTTGATATGGACACCTATACTTAATGCATCAAAAATTTGAAGTTTTTGAAAAATTTCAAGAGTACAAAAAGGAAGTTGAAAATCAATTAGGAAGGAATATTAAGATAACTACACTCAAATTGTGGGGGAGAGTATATGTCAGATCCATTTAGTTATTTTTTAAAAGAAAATGGAATAATACATCAACTTACTATGAGCTATACACCACAACAAAATGGTATTGCTGAAAGACGTAATAGAACCTTGTTGGACATAGTAAGATCTATGTTAAGCCATTCTTCATTAGGATCTATTTTTTGGGGAGAAACTATTGTAACTGCAATGTACTTGCTTAATCTAGTTCCTACAAAAATTCATAATAGAACACCACATGAATTATGGACTGGAAGAAAACTCAATCTACAAAATTTAAAGGTTTGGGGTTCTTCAGCTCATAGATTAATCCCATCACATTTAAGAAGTTAGATAGTAAAACTATCAATGGTACATTTTTTGGATATCCTGATATTTACATGAACTCTTAATCTTGAGAGAATAATGGACCTGATCATGAAGTGTAGGTTGCTTTGATATATCAGGAGTGAGATCTAAAGTAACGGTCAAAACCTCAGTATGTTGGGCAGCCACATTTAGTGTTGATGGAACATATATTCTCAAGATGGAATTCATAGTCTCTTAACGGAGATATAAAATATTCCCTTGAGATAAGTTTAATAAGTTTGTTTTTCAGAATGTTAGGCCTAACTACTTTAGTAAATAGTTACTAAAGTATATATTTATAGAATTGGATTTCATAAATATATGATGAATAACATAAAAGATTAAACCGGGTACTCAATGATTAAGATATAGTAATCTACAAAGTGGCAGTCTACATTAATGACTTTGTATTACTACAAATATTTTATGAAGGGGTTGCATGCACAATAAAGTCTTGGGATATAATTTATTAATAAATCTTAGAGTGCAATTATATTTATATAGTGATATTAAATATAATTAATGGTAACTTTGGACTTGTCAAGAGTTGACAGAAAAGCCCAAGGCCCATTGGAGCTAGTGTCTTATTGATTCCTTTTGGTCCCACTCCAAGCCACATACTCTAGCCCAATTAGATGATCAGTTATAAGGAGAGAAACATACAGAATTTTGAGATATATATGAAATGGTTTGTATGTGAGTGTTAGACACTTTTTCATTCTCTCTAGAACATACACATATAACTGATTGAAAGACCACACATCTTGGGCATCAAGTGGAATTGGAGTGAAGATTAAAAGTATTCCCAAGTACTCTTCATCTTTGGTTTTGAATTTCATCGCATCAAGGTACACTCTCTTGTTCATATATTCTGAAATTTACATAGTACATGTTATCAATTGCGAATGAAGTAGATCCATTAATTTTCCGCTGCGTACATGCATATTTCCATCACATTTGACACATAACTATGCACACACCATCATTTGATGGTATAGAACTCACAATTGTTTAATCCATTTTATTAAGCTCAATATTAATTTGATTATTATTAGTTACCTCCAAAGCTGTGCTTGTGAGTGAGATGTCCATTACCTACTTCTATGTTTGTCTCCCCCTTTTTTCTTGAAAAAACTCCTCACTAGCCACTAACTTACTATGAACCCTTTTCACTTCTTGCTTTATGAAATAAAATATCTTTTAGAATGTGATGTCAAGTACGGAGGTACTTAAAGAATAGGGGAAAAAGTGTTTTTCCCCTAATATCTTTATCTTTTCAAAAGTTGTTTTCTGTCTAAAGCTGCATGTTAGTTGTTATGATACTTTCATAGTTAATATGCAAGTTCTATGTTTTTTGCAAGTCCTAGCTATATTGGAAAATATGAATGTTTATAATTACAAGTCCTGGCAGTATTGTTAATGTCTGCCTGCGATCAATGGTTTATTAACATGATTGCATGCATGTCAGATATGCAACAACTGCCAAATATGGATCCTGGACCCGTGGTTGGTACACAGTTGACGCAGTAGCCGGCTCATCGATCCACGGCATTATGGGAGACGCCTGCCGTCAGTCAGGTACGTAGTTGTACTGAACTTCGGACATGTCGAAATCATTTCTTTTTCTTTCTGTAGGGTTCTTTGATTATTTGTAAATAGATGTTGGAAATGGTATCATTTCTCTTTTAGTTTAGGCAGAATTTTATTTAATCCAAAGAGAAAATGGTATGAAGCAGAAATAATCGTGAAACTACTAATGCTAAAAAAAATATTAAACATCAGTAGTGGCTAATGAAAAGGTATATTCAAAGTCAGTAGATCTCATTTAAAAGTTATAGTAATCAATTAAAATGAACCCGCTGCCATTATTTTTCCAAATGTGCACACAGAACTAGGCGTGGCTACACATTAGACAACTGACTTTGATTCCTAATTCCCTACTCCATTTGACATAGTGAGGCACTTTGTTCATTCATTTCAAAACGTAATGCCCATCACCTTAGTGCTAATTTTAAACAATGTCATTGATCTTGAATTGATCCTATCTGCTATTGAGCTAGAGTGAATAACCAGTTAACATCGTAACTAACATATTGCAAAATGTTCGTAACTAACTAGTTAGCCTACTGTTTCTTGCATATTATTATTATTATGTAGCATTCTTATAGTTATTTCGTGTGTACTATCCTAAGACAACGCTCTTTCGTATGCAGGTAGTGCCAAGCGTGCTAAAGTGCAGACGCCGATCTTACGAGTTACCTCGACATGGGGCTAGACCCACAGATTGCCCATTACATAGCTGAGGCGGGTTTCGAAGGGTTATTTAAGGTTCCAAACATGGAACTTGATCACGCACTGTGTTGAGGACCCTTTTTTCGGCCAACGTGGCATTACTTCATTGGCAACCCATGCCACATCAACATATTATTGGTTTTTTGGGTAAATCTATTTAAAGCCTAAAATAAGCTCATATCTCATTCAACTACATGATTTGGGCTCACATGGCCCGCAAGATCCTTACTTCTAGAGGCGGATTCATGGTCCACATTTACTCTTCATCAATTGGGATCATGACCCCACAACATCATCAACATCAACATATGGATTGGGCTTAAGCAATGAATCAAAGGTCACGGCCTATATTACCTCCCTTACACTCATGGCAAGTGGCTTCTTCAACAAGAGCCCATATTTACATAAAATGACAACAAAACCCGAGGTACGTCATCTCATCTTCGGCTTATGATCCAAGCTCATAAGTCTCTTTGGGAGTCGTGGTTTGGAGGGCCAAGAGGTATGTTCAGTAAAACTCCAGCGGTTTAAAGTTGATAAAAGGGACATGTTGCTTGGCGTGTCTTCTCCAACTCCCTAAACTCTGACGACTCCGTGTGTAGCGGGTAACATATGGTAAGCACCTCTTATCACATAGCACTTTAGATGATAAAATTCTACATTGCTCTTTTCCTAAAACTTAATATTCATCATGTGACAAATACTCAATATCTCCAGCCATCTAACTGCTGGGAAGATAACTGTTCATTCAATCCCCAGCTGTTGCTATACAAATTTAGAAACTTCATTATATTATTCTACATAAATCTTGTTACTACTTTCAGCTAAAATCCAACTCAAACACATGGCCTAATCTGATTGGCTATCTTTTATCTCCAAATATATACAAAATATTCATGATATCTATGATACGCAGCTGCTGTCTGCCACAATCAGACCTTATATTTCTCTGCCAACTGCCAGAGCAAAGCATTAAATACTCTTCTTGCTCACCAAGATTATGTCACAACACAATGAGACCTTGACTAAATCTCTAAAGCTTCCTTAGCCTTCAGCCAATCCTTCTATTACTTGCTAAAAATGTGTTGTAATGGAACCTTGGACCAAAAACACAAACACCCAAAAAAAGAAACATTTCCAACTGAACCCCAGCAGTGTATTCAGCATTTGACACCTGACTGGAAGTGATATCATCAGCCATTTAATGCTGAAATCCCAGCAACCAGCTGCTATACCCAAAATAGCAAGATACCCTTGAAAGAGATCTTACCATTTTCAGCCAAATCCATAAAATAAATGCTGAATGTCCTCTCCAGCAGTCTAAAATCACCCAACTGACCTTATTTGCTTCTGCCCAAAGCAAACAGCTGTCTCAAGATAGCTATCATAGCTTTTCCCTGACAGCTAGGACAGCTTTTTCAGAACAACTGTGACAGCTGACCCAGCAACCTGAACATTACTGATTTTTCCACATTTGGCTAAAACCAAAACCAACTAAAGAAACTACCTTTCTCTTGCTAAAATACCTTCCTTTTCTGTTGCTCTTTCCCCAGCAGCTCTTACCCAAAACAGCAAGAATACCTTAAAGCTAAACATACTATTTTTGGCCAAATCTTAAGATGGATTCTCTGAAGATTCATTGCTATTTGGGACAGATTTTGGCTGATATTCTTTGCTAAAATACCCCTTTAAACTCAGCTCTAAAGGGGACCCTTCATCAACACCTCAAAAGAGGGACACCAATGGAGAACAACTCTCTCATGAAACTTCTCTATTCTCTCTCCCTTTAATAATCTTCTTAAGGTCTTAATGAGCTTGGGAGTTTTTTAGTTTCTAAATTAGGAACTAAACTCTTCAGCGCTTAGCTCATAAATGCCATTCATAAGCCTTCATACAATCCCATCAAAAAATCCCAGCAGCTTTGCTAAACACACTACAATACTATTACTCTCTTATACTCATTATCTCGCTCTCCATATTCTGAAAATACATATATCTTGCTGCCCATATCTCTAAACATCTCTTTCTTCACTTCTCCTACACAATCTCATACACACTTACTACAACATTACATATAACACACCACAACTCTTCTAAGCTCCACTCTCATACTCTCTTACTCTGAAATCCTACTGTTTTACTGCCCATAAACACATCTCAATACTCTTCTACACCTATCTTACTGCTCCTATCTCCAAATACCTAAACACATCTCCATACTCTTCTCTTACAAAATCTTTCCTCTTGGAAAGCAATCTCTACAACTTCTCTAGCAGTTATTATCTCATATTTTTACTATCTTTAACCTCCATGTCTCTCATACTTCCATATATCATACATATTACAAATACTACATCCCACAAAACATCTATATCTTTTACCATCTCCACACTTCTCAAGAGATATTAAACACACATACTAAAAGCCCTTCTCATGGAAGGCATAAACTTCTATTACTAAAGCCCTTCTCCTAGAAGGCACCAAGATCTCATATCAAAACCCTTCTCTTAGAAGGCACAACTACTTCTTACAAAAGCCCTTCTCTTAGAAGGCACATATACTCCATACAAAAGCCCTTCTCATGGAAGGCAACACTATTCATAACTTCACAACAACTAAAAGAGCATTGTCAAGGGGAAAACTCATTTAAGTGCATGATAAGAGGGGTAAGCTTAACCAACCCTTACACATAGCTGGACATACTCTCTCTCCCTCCAGTTGTACCCATTGTTTCCCCTCAATCTTGAAGTTATCATGGCAAACTGCCTCTCTACCGCTGGGGTCACTCTGCTGGGATATTATCAGCTCACTGATGCTATACAGCTGGGGCTACAAACCATCAGAGATAAGTGACTTTGCTTCCTTATCTTTAAATTTACATCATTGAGTATATGATTACTTCACATTTAAATACATATTACTTTATTCCAACAACTATTACAACTATTAACCACGACTTAAACTCATTTAAATGCATGATAAGAGGGGCAAGCTTAACTAGCCTCTACTGCTGGCATTCTGCTGGAATCCTATCAGCTCACTGATGCTACACAGCTGGAGCTATAAACCGTACAAAGATAAGTGACTTTGCTTCCATATCTTTAAATTTACATCATTGAGTACATGATTACTTTACCTCTAAATAAATACTACTTTATTTCAATTGTTATTACAACTACTAATCAAAGCTATCATATCAAACACATATTACATATTTATTCGACCATTATCGTGATTCTTAGACTTTGGCTTTAATGATTTTGTAGGCTTAAAAATACGCCGGTAGCCGTTGGACCACGTGGCCCAATGTTAAGTTCCGAACGCAACTCCCCAAAAAGAACCCGAGCCTAGTAAGGTCATCCCTCCAACGGACCACACGTGGCTGGGCATCCGAAAGAGGCCCCCGAACACATTGATCACATCCCTCCAAGATATTTGTCTTTACTTCTGTCGGTGCTGTAACAAAAATTAATGAGGAATAGGTATGAGAATAGACTCTTGTCTAGTAATTGATACAAGTGCTTCTCCTAATCATAGATAAATATATAATTAAACAGTAGCAAAAAGCAACAACATCCTTTACAAATAATTGCATATAAAATAAAAATTAAACAGTGAGTTCATCTTCATCCACAAAGAAATGTGAAAGGAAACACAGTAGTAACTAGAAGAGAAGGGAAGCATAACGATGACACTCCACCAAAAAAAAGAAAGAAACCAAAGATCAATACTAGAATCTCATATACATATCCTCATAGTTAAATGATTGGTTGGTAGGTTCTATTTGGAAAACAATAATAAGAATAAACTGTAGAGATATGTCACTATTGTAGTAGCCTAATTAATTGTATATAAAATGGAAAAGAAAAATTACAAACCACAAAGATGGAAGAAACTTTTTTTTTTTTTTACCTCTTCTTCTTTTTCTTTGTTTTGCTTAGTTACTTACCTTTTGGAAATGGGATTTGGACCACTTGGATCTTCATGTTCACTTGCATTGAAGATCTTGTCTTGCCATGGCAATGGTGATTTACTAGCTTGGTACCTTCCTTTCCTTCTACCTGGTGAAGGAACATGGATAGCATTGGCTGTAGTTGATTCACTTTTGCATGTTGAAGATAGTAAAACTATCAATGGTACATTTTTTGGATATCCTGAAAATTCTAAGGGGTATAGATTTATTATTCACCATAGTGATGGAACTATTAGTGTAACTAAAAGTAGAGATGCAAGATTTTTAGAAGAAGAAATTGATACAAGAGATCCCAATAAATTAGTAGAATTATTTGAAATTTCTAAGGAGAAATTTCTTGAATTTTCTCAGTTCAACTGAATCATAAGTTTATAATTGTATAAGAACAATCAATTATGAAATATATATTTTCTTAGATCACAAAGAATTTCATATCGATATAGGGAAACACCCCGATGCCCTGGTATTTATATTATTGATTTAAATCAGTTTTTATTATTATTCTTGTTAACAATCACCAAGCAAAAATATTTTTCTTCTTCACCCAAATTGTTGCTTAATTATATTTTCTTTGAAATTACCCTTCTCCTTATGGTTCAACTTCGGTACTCCGAGAATTATATTGCTACAATTTGCTGTACTTGGGAGTGAGCAAGCAATTTTGGCGCCGTTGCCAGGGAGCTACTGCATGTTCAGAGGCAATTTTTGGGGGTAATGCACAACCAGTGGAAATTCTTCTACTGGTAACTTCGTTCCATTTTTTTCCCCTTTTTTTATTTTTTTTATTTTTCTGTTTGTTTTTAATTTATTTTATTTGATTGTGCATTCATTGTTGCATGAGCATTTGGGTTAGAAACAAGAAAGGCAAATTAGAAATTTTTGAAACTTACTTTGGTAATCTTTTTGACACACCATCACTTTCACCTTCTTTATCAATCATGGGTGATGAAACACGTAATAATTATAAGGAGAATAGAAGAACTATGTATGAACTGTTGCATCCCACACAAAATTTTGTTCCTTCATGCATCATGTTTCCACCTAATGCACCACATGTAGAAGTGAAATAAGGTTTATTAGCAATACTTCCTGACTTTAGGGGACAAGAAAATGAAAATCCTTATGTCCATGTTAGAGCTTTTGAAGAGGTAATTAGTAGTTTCTATGCACAAAATGTTATTGAGACTGCTAAGTTATGTTTCTTTCCTTTTTCTCTTAAGGATAAGGCAAGAAGTTGGCTTTACACCTTGAAACCTAGGTCTATAGGTAATTGGGGGGAGATGGCCCAAGAGTTTTTTAAGAAACATTTCCCTCCCCACAAAGTCCAGCAAGTAAAAAGAAGGATAGCTAGTTTTGTCCATGGAGAAAATGAGACCTTATACCAAGCTTAGGAAAGGTACAAAGATCTTTTCAATTTTTGTCCAACTCATGGGTATGAATATTGGAGGTTGGTTAGCTATTTTTATGAAGGACTTACACCTAGGGATCGACAGTTTGTTCAACTCTCATGCAGAGGGGACTTTTTACAAAAAGAACCTGAAGATGCAATGGATTATCTTGATGAGATAACTGAGAACTCTAACACAAGGATTGAACATAGCCCTATGGACTCCACTGATAGGACTAGAACTAACACTACCACTTCTAGTGGAAGTGTTTTCAAGTTGAGGGAAGATGATAACATGAGTGCAAATATCAGCATGTTAACTAAAGAAATAGAGGCACTCAAAATGAAAGGAAGTAAGAGTGTTAGTGCTACCTTTAAAGAGGACCCAATGGAGGTATGTAAAATCTGTCATGAGATAAACCATGCCATAAATGAATGTGCATCACTTTCATCATTCTTAAATGTGCCAAAAGAACAAGTACATGCATTTAATTCTTACATGCCAAATAATTCTTCATATTCTAACAATTATAACCCAAATATGCAAAACCATCCGTATTTGAGTTATAAGAGTGACAATGTGTTGAATCCTCCTGCTCCAAGGAATTTTAATCCACCACATGCATCATCATCATCTAGACCTTCCTTGGAGGATGCACTTAGTACTTTCATTCAAAGGCAAAGTGAGCAAAATCAAAAGTTTGAATCCATGCTCACTAGGCTAGATGAAGAGGTAAGAGAGACCAAGAGTCATGTAACTAGGCTTACAAATTCATTAAGTGGGACAGAGAGAGGGAAGCTTCCTTCCCAAACTCAACCCAATCCCATCAATCAAAATCTAAAAATTGGCTCTAAGGATAAATATGAGGAAGTAAAAGCTGTGACCATTTTGAGGAGTGGTAACGAGATTGAAAAAAGTTCTCCTTTAGTAACTAAGAAATCTAAGGAGACCCCAGTTGAAAAAGAGAGGGATGAAATTGAGTCACTTGGGCTTGATGATATTGAACAATGCCCAATCCCTCCACCATTTCCACAAGCCTTAAAATTACCTAGGAAATTGGACACCGCATCTGAGATATTAGAGCATTTGCATCAAGTCAAGATAAATTTGCCATTATTGCATGTTATCAAGCAAGTGCCTGCATATGCCAAGGTAATTAAGGACCTATGCACCACCAAGAGAAAGCATCATATAAAGAAGACTGCATTCCTAACAGAACAAGTAAGTGCAGTTATCCAACATAAGACCCCACCAAAGTATACGGATCTAGGTTGTCCTACAATCTCTTGTACTATTGGAGATTACATCATGGAGCATGCATTGCTAGATCTTGGGGCAAGTGTTAATTTGATCCCTTTCAATGTATATAAAAAACTTGGACTTGGTGAATTAAAACCTACTTCAGTAACTTTACAGTTGGCTGACTACTCTGTAAGAGAGCCAAGAGGGATTATTGAGGATGTGTTGGTGAAAATGAACAATTTTATTATCTAGTTGATTTCATTGTTCTAGATTACCAACCTGTTTTACATCCTAGTGTTTATACCCATATTATTTTGGGTAGACCTTTTCTTGCCACAACTAATGCTTTAATTAATTGTATGAATGGAAGGATGCAACTCACTTTTGGTTCCATGACTTTGGAACTAAACATATTTCATGTGGTTAAACAACCACATGAGGATGATGACTGTGCTTATGTGAACCTCATTAGGGCGGTGGTTCAAGAAGAGTTTAATAAGAATTTTTCTGATCCTCTTGAAACTCTTCTTAATAATTCTATTGGTTCTTATTATTTAGAATGTGATATTCATGTATCTAAAATTTTTATTTGTTGGATTCCTCACAGGTTTTGGAAGAACAACAAATGATGGCAATTAATGAAGGATGGAAGCTTTGCTTTGAGGAGCTACTAAAGAATGAAAAAAAGCTTGTGCATTCAAGTGAAGAGGCACCACAGCTAGAGCTTAAGCCATTGCTTGATGGTCTTAAATATGCATATTTGGCCCAAGTAAGTTAAAACCTAGGTGGGATGGCCATTTCATTGTAAGGGAAGTGTTTAAACATGGAGCTGTAGTAGTTGGGACCCTAGGGATGGTAGGATTTTAAAAGTAAATAAACAATGGTTAAAACCATACTTAGGGGGAGTTATACCAGAGGAGGAGACTATGTCACTTGAGATCCCCGCCTATTGGGATGCAAAGTAAACTCTCATTGAGCCTTTTGAAGTAGTACCATATTTGTTTTAATTTGTTTTTTTTTTTTTTTTTTTTCCTTTTTCTTTTTGCCTTTTGTTTTTGTTTTTTTTTTTTGTTTTTTTTTTTTTTTGTGAGCTAACATTTGTAGGTGTGAATGAAATTTCAAAAAACAATTTAAATGCTTAAAATAACTTCTTCCCTTTATTTGATACATTGAGGACAATGCAATATTTTAGTTAGGGGGAGTGGTCTACACATTTTGCTGCACCTTGCATGATTTTTTTTTCTTTCTATTTTTATTGCAACTTTTCAATTCTAAAAAAATAAAAAATAAAAAAAAATAAAAAAAATAAAAAATAAAAAAAAAAACCTTGGATTTGAATGCAGAAGAGTTATCAGCTTTATTTTTATATCATGTGATGGAATAAATACTGCTGAGTTGGTTATACTATTTGTGACATTAAGGCCCTTTCATGAAAAGCACAATTGGAAACTTTTGAGCACAATAGTCAGGTTAGCGGATGGTAGGATGTTGGATATGCATGGATTATGAACAAGCTAGATATAAGCTGAAACTCAACCCATATAGAGAGTTATTGAGCCTTGCTTTTCTTTGTAAGAGTATATCTTTGTTTGAACTCTTAAATTTCTCTCATATGCTTCAGTTTTTGTAAAAGATCTTTATATTTTTTGGTTGACTGCTAGAAACATTATGGGGAGATATACCATGATCCTACTTATTTTTGTCCTTAGGCATGCTAGTTTATGTGGAATTTTAGGAGATGAGAGCCTACCATTACATTAACCATTGTCACCATCATTTGAGCCAAGAGAAATACTTCTATAATACCACAAAACATTTTTATTTATGAGTGTTCTCTTGGGGGTTCAAGTTTTGAGCAATTAATGCATTTAGATACCACCATTGTCTCTTTTTTCTTCTTCTTCTTCAAAAAAAAAAAAAAAAAAAAAAAAAAAGAAAGAAAGAAAGAAAGAGGAGACATACATAATCAATCAATAAATCATTGGTGTCTTACACATCTTTCATGTATTTCAGAAGGGTTATATGACTAAGTAAAGGTTATTTTGATTCAAGTTGGTTGTTATTGCTATAAGTTGGGTTTGGCTTGAATTTTCTGCATCTGATTCATATATCTTATATTTCAAAGAGAGCAGTTTTGCCTTTACCTAGCCATAAGATTATACTACTACTGAGCTTAAAGTCCTACTTGATCCTAAAGGTGCATGGCTGGTATGTGTTTGAAATAAAAACTAGGGATGAGAATGGTATTAACCTCAAGTTTCCAGGAATTCAACATCCTTTCCAAGAGATCTTTTTCTGGTTTTTTAGCGGCTGTTTTTGTATACACATGTGATATTCTTAAAACTTCTTCTTTACTTTTAGTTCACATGTGATTTAAAGAGAGAAAAAAAAAAAAGCCATTACTTCTATGTGTGTTCTTTCAGAGTGTTGATTACTTAAGAGAGGTTTTGGAGTAGAGGCTCTAATCTAGATTATTCTTGGTCTATGCATGTTTGGAAAAGCCATTTCGATTGGATGGGCTATGCACACACACACTCCAAAAGTGAAGCTAATAAACTCTTTAATATGATGAATAGTGTCCCAACTCAGAATTGAAAGTTCATTTGTATGATATAATGATAAAAGCATACTAACATTTGCTACAGGAATTTTCAGGAAACCTTTGACTTTTGTGAGTAGAGTCACTGCAAACCCTCACAAGAGTAAACTTGTCCACTAGGGTGACCTAGGGGTTCAAAGACTTGCTGCACATGGGAAGTGCAGTGTATAGCCTACAAAAGTGGCTTGTATTTTAGTTTTAATTTTTCACTTTCAGTAGACATGGGTGCTTTGTGGGTTGCTAGGGACTAGCAAGATTTAAGTTGAGGGGTGTGATAACGTCTTAAAATGTATACTTGTTATATATTTATGTGGGCGTTATCTCCTTATTATTATGCTTAATTTGTATAATTGGGATATGATTTGCATTAGTCCCTATTATTTATCTTTACATAATTTCTTGAATAAGATGTCATTCATTGCGTGTAATTTTCTACTTTCAGGAAATCATGTGAAAAAAATGAGTTTACAAGAGTTTGTGAGAGAATGGAAGCCAAACTAGAATTAAAGAGGAGCTAAAGGACCATGCTTAAATGTCTAAGGAGGTGCAGCTGGAGAGCTTGAGTCATCTACCATGTTTGGAAGCTTCAAATAAGGAAAGAAATCAAAGTGGCAGAATCTGAAAAGGAAAAATCAGATTTGAGCACTGATCAGTATTTTGGGAGTATCTCTCTCCTCAAAAATCCAATTGACACAAGGCTGGATGGGTTGGAACCGTGACTTAAATATATACAACTTTTTAGTTTTGTTCTTTCCGAAATTTACAATTTTTGAAGGCCGAAATTAACTCACAAGTTACTGCTGTAAATCTGGACGAAAATTAAAATAGTAAAAGTTTTATTTTCTTTGGACACTTTGACGTTAGGGTTAATGGATGATTTGGAGGACGAATTTTGGGGAGAAAAACCTTGTATTTTCCTTTTTCTAATGGCAGCCTAAACTCTATGCTAGGGCTAGGGGTTATGTTTCTTCTATACGGTATAAATATTCAATGTGATTCTTTCTAAGATTTTAGACAATAACATATTTGATTGTTCAATTAGATTTCTTTTGATGTATTAGTTCTTCCATGCTTTCAATAAGTTCAATCATGTTTTTCTTATTGTTTAGATGAATTTCTAATAGTTTCAAATAGAAATCACGTTTTAAAGTGAATGGGTTTTTCTGAAAACTATTCTAACCACATTATTAATCTAGTTTATCGTGCGTTCTTGAATTGTCTCAGTTCAACCGAATCTTAAGTTTTTAATTGTATGAGAACAATCAATTATGAAATATATATTTTCTTAGATTACAAAGAATTTCATATCGATATAGAGAAACACCTCGATGCCCTGGTATTTACATTATTGATTTAAATCAGTTTTTATTTTTATTTTTTATTTTTTTATTCTTGTTAAGAATCAACAAGCAAAGTTACTTTTCTTCTTCACCCGAATTGTTGTTTAATTATTTTGTCTTTGAATTTACCCTGCTCCTTGTGGTTCTACCTCGGTACTTCGAGAATTATATTGCTACGATTTCCTGCACTTGGGAGTGAGCAAGCATTTTGTCTTCCCCAGATTCATTGAAAGGGAAAGAAGCTATTAAGGAAAAATTAGATTCTATAATTAAAAATGATGTGTGGGAATTAGTAGAGTTGCCTAAATATAGGAAAGCAATTGGTAGTAAATGGATATTAAAGAGAAAGTTTAAGTGTGATGGTAGTATTGAAAAATATAATGATAGATTGGTGGCAAAAGGATCCACACCTGGTATAGACTAGGAGGAAACATATTCTCTTGTTGCTAAATTCACCTCCATTAGAATTTTAATGTCCATTGTTGCTGCCTTAGATTTAGAATTATATCAAATGGATGTTAAAACTACATTTCTAAATGGAGACCTAAAGGAAGAAATTTTTATGCAATAACCTGATGGTTATAAAGTTAAGGGTCAAGAAAATAAAGTGTATAAGCTTAAGAAATCATTGTATGGTTTGAAACAAGCATCAAGACTATGGTATTACACTTTTCATAATGCAATTGTTAAATTTGGTTTTAAAGCTAATGATTATGATCATTGGAATAGTGGGAGTGATTTTATAATTTTATCTTTGTATGTTGATGATATTTTGATTGCTGGTAATTGTGTTGAATCTATATGTGAAGTTAAAGATTTTCTAAATAGATCAACTTTTCTCTCCCCTTGACATTCCCATACTCTTGGACCCATAATCTGGAACACAAAACCACTTAGGCCCTCTTCCCAGCACAAGTAATTTCTATAGCAGAAACCTACATTGAGGTTACCTGCATTGGGGATTGGTTCCCTTTTTGGACCTGTTCCTGCCAAACAGCCCAACCCAAGGTTGGGGAAGATGAGGCTATCCTCATTGCATCACTGGACGTCCTGTGACGGCCTCCTTTTAGTTTATATTGACAGTATTAACATTACTAGTTTTGTTTAGCATTATATGTCCTGCTGTAGCATTTCCCCTTCTTTTCTATTTATTGTATCAGTTGTTCTGCAGTAACTTTGTTTATTTTACTAACAGCATTAGTTGCCTACTGTGACTCCATTTAACGTGTTTTACCATAACATTCTACCATAGTATATTTCTACTGTAATAACCATCTAGCCACAACCACACCTTGCATTCAGCCTGCAATGCTCTCCACAGCTTGTCTCAATATTGGGTGAGCCCAACTCATGCACAAGCTGGCCGACGGTGCAGCCTAAACTAGGCCAGTCCTAACTTACTTACCCTTGATTCATAGGCCTTAGTACGACAAAAGGGCCAAGGCCCAAACTCACAAAATGTCCCCACACACTTCCAAATTTTGAGACTTTAAAGTCGTTCCTTTTCAAAACTTTTGTGGAGCACTCCAATGTTAGAACAATCTCTAACTCTTCAGTGGACGTTAGAAGACCTTGCTTTTGGTCTAAACCAGCAACAGGGACAATCAAATTTAATGTGGATGCAGCAGTAGGGCAATCTAGAGCAACAGTAGCCATAGTGGTAAGGGACTAGAGAGGGGTACTGTTACTTGTGTGTTCAAAAGCAGTAAAATCCAACAAACCCCTCCAAGTAGAAGCTAAGGCATTAAGATGAACTATGTACATTGCTTCTTAATCCAATTACCAAGCTCTCATTTTCGAAAGTGATTCCTTGACTTGCATCATAGCTGTTTTGAGCAAGGGTACTGATGTGCCGTAGAGAATCAAGAATGTACTTCAAAAAATCATTGCTCTGACATGGGTAGTACCTCACGCTTCCTTTTGTTGGGTTCCTAGAGAAGCCGATGGTGCTGCAAACTCTCTAGCCAAATGGTCTCTTAAAAATAGATTTGTAAGTTCCTTTAATTTGTGCAACTACCCTCCCTGTGTTAGTAATATTCTAAGGGTTGAGGCCAATTAACATTTTTGTTTGTAGCCTTGTTTCTTGCTTTCAATAAAGCCATTCTTTTTAGCAACAAAAAATAAATAAATAAATAAAGAAAAAAAAAAAAGAAAAAAAAAGTGTTGCACTTCCAAGAAAACTACCACAATTGATTTAGTTGATGAAAACGAATGTTTGGCTAAAATTAGGATTCTTGCGAGGTTGTGGAAAGAAACAATTTTTTTAAGATTGAAGATTTTTTGCAAGTCAGTTAATTGAGAAATTAAGTTTGGATGAGTTATTATGGGCGCAAGCGCTCGTGACGAGTTTTGGTTCTCCTCGTGGGAAGTACACCTTGACTTAGGGTGGACCAGGCAGAGAGTGTAAATGGAGTCACCACCTAGATTCGGTCTAGGAACCATATATGTAGCACCCTTGTGGAAGGACTGATCTTTACTAGAGCACGTGTCCAGAGTTTAGGTATGGTAATGGGAAATTGTTAGTCACTCAACCCCACCCGACCTGTAGGTCGGTCTTCACTCATTGTGTTCCAAATCCTAATCTCATCAAAGGGTCCTCTAATATGTTATTCTAACTCACACACACACTAGCATGCATCTAAAACAAACAAATATGGCATATCATCCTAAGCCTAGCATCCATTTAACATGGTATCAAACATATTTACCAAGGGCAACAAACATCACAAGGCAGTAACATCAACAAGATAAAGTTAAGCACAAGCATCAATCCAAATCTCAAGGCATTCAACCAAGCATATTATTAATATTTAAATAACTCATGTTCAAGCACTCAAATGCATGTTCATATGATTTATGCATGACTTACCTCGTTGCATCACAACACCTATGCATCAATGCATGTTCATGATATTCAACAAATGAAACCCTAATCAATCATCTAATAAACAAACAAACAAAACATGTTAAACCACTGACTCCAGAACTTAAACATGTGAAAAACAAGCTAAACAGAAACTAAACATGTGAAAGGAAACAAATAAAAATAAAGAAACCAAAATCTGGGTTTTTGGGCACGAGTGTGCATGTGCATACATATGGTATATATGCGTGCGCATCCCAGTTGTATGCGTACACACACTACGAGTATGGGTATGCATGCATGAAACATGCGCACGCATACACGCCCAAAAACTCAAACCCAGCAACATAGAACAAAAAATAAAACAAAACAACAAATCTAGCAACCTATCATGCTTCTAACACGAACACAAAACAAACCTAAGTTAACACAAACATATCAAAGCAATAAAAACATGGGAATAAACAACAAAATAAAGAAAAGATGAAGAACCAAAGTTTGAACCTTTACCTTAACTCAAGAACTCTTTAGAACTTTGATTTGATCGTTCCCCTCAGTCGATCTAATAAAAAACAAAACCAAGAAGCTTAGTAAACTTAGAACTCAAAGGCTAAGACCAAAATAGCTCCCAACTAAGTAAAACTTGACTTGAGGATGCTTTAGTGTAAAAACTGCCTCTTTGATTCACTATTTTCTAGTGAATCTTGTGTATTTCGTCCTCCTTTGTAAAAGTGCCTTTTATGGCTTTTTTATAGTGGTCATATATAGGTGTGGGGCAGCTCCCAAATGATGTGGGATTCACTCTACACCAATTTATGTCCAAAAATCTTTCCTTTCATAGTTTCTAAAACCCCAGATGCGTGCGCATACTCGGGATATGCGTGAGCATACCCTAAGTATGTGTACGCATGCTTCAAGTGTGTGTGCGCATACGCGTGTATGTGTATGCACTCTTAGGGTTTCCTGCAGCTTTTCTTTTCCAAAAATAAGTTTATTTTTCCAAAAATAACTTCTCAAGTCAAGATTTTACAAGATTGGGCCCTAAATCAACCTTGGACCTCAGAGTGATGTTGTCAATGGGGAACAGAGGCTTAGGTCGTAAGGGGTACAAAATGAGGTGTTTATAGTTATGTTGGTGAGTTTTAAAGTGTACGAGTGGAAATTCCTATTGGCAAGTTATGTTAATGTTGTATTAAGATAGGGGTATTCGACTACATAGGTCTATATGAGCTCAACTAATTTAATAATCATGTAAAAATCCTACAATCCTAACATGATCTATTTATTGAGGGGATTGACAAAATACGACCCTTAATAATAATAAAAAATTAAAAAAAAAAGTCGAGTTGGGTTGACACAAGCATGACCCCTTTTAATTTGTTTAATAAATTGGATGTGTTGGGTTGATATGGATAAGATCCATTTCAACATGTTTAATAAACGTGGACAAAAAAAAAAAAAAAACATGTTTAATAAATATTACTTACAAATTAATACAATTATTATATTTTTAAATTTTATAAGTGCATGAATTATATATACTATTTTTAAGGGAACACAACTTTTTGGTATCCTACCTTTACACATTAATCAAAATATGTCTTAAAATTTTCAAATTATAGGGTCAAATAAGGTAAAAATAAATAAATTTTAAACACCTAAAAAAAAGTCGCGTTTTCAAGCAAATAAATTTCATAATATTATCAGTGAAAGTACTAATTGCATACATTCTAAAATTTTTATTTCTACCTAATGAAGTTTCTTCCAAATTTCAAAATCCATATTACACAAAAAAAAAAAAAAAAAGTAAATGAGAGTTAAAAAAAAAAAAAAAAAAAATCTTTCCCCTTTGTTCTAGGTAAAAATGGTTAGGGACTCTAGGATTTTATAAAAGACTTCATCAATATAATCATTAAAATTCATCTTTTTTTTTTTTTTTTGAAGAAAGTTCATCTAATTACTCAATTCAATATTTAAAATTCAAACTTCATGTTTGATAAAGTATCTATATTGGTTAAATGGATGTGTGTCAAAATGGATTAACTCATTTAAACACAAATAATAAATTGGGTTGTTTCAAGTTGATTAAGGGTTAAGCAAGTCAACACCAATTGATCCATTTTTAATTGTGTCAAAGCAAGTGTGTCGACACTTGTGCGCGCCTAGAGCGTGCAGGCCCGGGAGCTTGAGTGCTATGGAGGAAGGTTGTACCTTGGGTGTGTGACTGGAATATAAGTCGATTTTAAGGAAATTATCAAGGGTAAGTGAAGTCGCCCCCAATCATTAGGTTTTTTCTAAGGTGTGATTGGTTACCTGACTCTATTTGATTTTATTATCGATCCTAAGTTATGAAAAATGTCGTTTTTCCTAATCTAATGCAGATGGGTAAAAAATCTTGATTCTTGAGTTTAGAAGTCTGGTTAGGTGTGGGGAAGGTGTTAGGCACCCCACAATGCCTATCCATAGACAATTATTTGTTTTGGTAAAATCATAATTTGAGGACATTGGCAGTTGAAAACGAGCTATTGGCATTAGCTTTTGAGGCTTTAAGCGAATTGGGATTTGAGGTTTGGATTCGGAAAGGGTGTGGTCTTGATCAATGCTTCCCAAGTGTGTTTGGAATCGTTGCCAAATTTCCACGACGAAAATCCAGCAGCATTTCGCCTCAAGTGCATCATAGCACACAAAACGCTATCCTCACCAAGCTTTCACGATGAGAATACGACAATGGGGATGCTCCATTTTCACGGTGAAAATTCAGCAGAGTTTCGCATTTGATGCGTTATGGTGCACCGACAAGGTTTCATGCCTGTGTATACGATGCGTGCCAACATGCTCGTGCTAGGACGAGCCGGAGCCCTTCAAAGCATTAAGCACATTGATACGTGTCACATACATGGGGAAACCGATGTCACTTGGTGACATGGATTGGGACGGTCACACCGCGGTGACTATGCACACAGTATGACATGAATATGCACCTACAGCAAATGCATTGAGCACATACTTATGTCACAAGGTCAAGAGCATTTATGGCTAGAGAGGGTCACTCACGTAGCCATGAGAGTCCATTATACAAATTGCACATCACCCACATACACACAGGCATATATATACATACATCATGCACAATGCTATCACACAGAGCAAGGAAATAAAACAGACATTGTCGATATTCCAAGGGTATGGCCCAGCAAGGTACAGAAATGTAAAACATATATTGCCATACCTAAGAAACGTGGCCCAAGCAAAGAGCAGGAAAAGTAAATGGTACAAGGAGAGGGGGAACCCTAGTACATGCTCTAGAGATGAGGCTAAAAGAGAGAGGGAAAGGGAAAACCACTCAGGAGGGGCTAGGCCCCCCTAATCTACTGAACATTACCCTTTGTGGGCTTGCGTCTTCTTGCTCGCATCCTTGCCATTTTTTGCTTACGCTTAGGAGGTCACACCCTTGCTCCAAGTGTCCATGCTCCATACGTGTACATACAATGACAAAAGAAACAAGTAAACAAAAAAGCAAAGAAACTAATAGAAGGAAAGCATGCTAAAAGAGAAGCTAGCAAAAGATGCCAAACGGGGGCAAACAAGCATGCTGTAAAACAAAAAGGGTGTCCTAGGAGGACAAATGTAGGTTTGGATCGAGTGTCCATAGTTCAATGAGATTGGAGTACAAACGACGCACAAACTCATGCATGAACATGTAGGCAAGTGTGCAAAGATGCAAAGAAGCAAAGAAAACCACACGGGTGGCATGAAGCAAGCAAGGCAAGCATAACAACATCAAATGGAGCGGAGAAAGGTGTGTATCAAGCACACCAACATCACGGAGATGTGTCTCACAAGTGGTTACATCCAACACACCACAAGAAGGGGTGGATGCAACCACGCAAGCAAGTGGCCCCAAAGACTGACAAGCACAAACCCACGGAGGGCACAAAGCATGGCAAAAGCCTAGATCTAGACAGACAAATATGGATATAAAGCATAGAAGCAAGAAAGCGTACATATGCATAAAGGAAATGATTCAAACCCTTTGATATAGGCCTTGGTGTATGGGTGTAGGTCTAGACCACAAGATCTAGATCTACACCTTACCTAAAGGGCCAAAACACAAGAAAAAGGGGACAACAAGGGATAAAAAGGCTTTAGAAGCACATGGCATAGCAACCAATATGTAGATCTAAACACATGAATAAGGCATGAAGCACACAAAGATATAGATCTAAGCATAAGCATGGCAAGGAGTACATAAACAAGTAAATCTAAGCATGAATATGGCAAGGAGCACATAAACAAGTAAATCTAAGCATAAGCATGCTAAAAGGCACCTAGGCACATGGATCTAAGCACAAACACAAAATTTAGGCATGTCCTAGCCTAAGAAGGTTAGGCCAACAACATCAAAGTGGTAAAACAAGATAAAAAGCAAGGAGACATGCTAAAGAGGCTATAAAACATGCTAGGAAGCAAGATAAAGCAAAGATATGCTAGGAAAAGCAATAAAGCATATTATAAAGCAAGATAAAGCAAATGGTGTAGATTGTAGCTAAAAAGCTACATCTGCACCCTTTAAGCCTCAAATCCAAGGTCCTAAGACCAAGGATGGGAGAAAGAGTGCAAGAACACTACCGCTTAATTGTTGAGAGAAGAAAGGAATCAAAGGTTTTTTTTATGTGTTTAGGAGAGAGCTGACGCGCTTTGCATGGTTTTCAGGATATCTCAACTGTTTTAACTCTGATTTCGATCCATGAATAGTCGTTGGAAAAGGAATTCAATAATCTTTGCAATGACATTGGTCTCAACCCATTTTGATGGTTGAATCAAAATTAGGGTTTTCGAGGCCCTTAGGAGTCAACCTTGGGTCAAACTTGGTCATAGTTGATGAAAATCACCGAGTATCTCGGGTTAGATGTAGAAATAGGAAAAATGTTGTTTTAGGATGATTTTGACCAGCTTTGACTTTCAGTCAACCCAAGGTTGACCGAGGGCATTTTGGTCAATTTGACCTAAAATAGCACTTTGAGTACTCCGATGCCCGAACAGGTCATGTCACATCAATCTAAATGTTTTCGCGGCCCCGTGGAAGAAAGTTAATATTTTTTAGATTTTCGGAGTCCGACATGCAAATCGAAGGCAGATAAAATATGGTATCTACAAGGTGGATAAAATCAATTAAATTAAACACTAAGTCATTAAAAAATATTTATCTTGTGTTCACAAATTGTGTCAAACATTTCCACATTTACTAGATTTGCGAGATAGGTGTGTGATTAGGGTTGGCGAATGAAGTGGGTGGTACTTTATTGTGGGTGATTTGAATTTGGAGATGTTTTGATAGCTTAAAGGAAGGAAAAGAGGTAAGGTTGGGTTAAAATACATAAGAGATGCCCCTGCCTTCTTTGGAAACAAACTAATTAACAAAAATGTGGCTTGCAAGAACCACCTATGTAAATGAAAGATAGAAAATCCAAAATTGAAAAAGGTAAGGGATCATGAGGGTGATGAAGAAGAGGAGGAAGAGAAAAGGAAAAGAAATAATACAGACCATGGAAAAATTCACACAAGTAAATAACCTCCAAGCAAAGAAATAAGGCAATAAGGGAGTGACTACTCTAGATAAAAGACAGAATGTATCCCACCAAATGAAGGAGAAGAAACAAAAATAGAAATTCCAAACCAACTTTAAGAAAACCTAACTAACAAGAGAAAAAATTGCATCGAACGGAGGTGAACTCACAGCTAGGCTAGAGACAAAGTCCTTTTTCTTATCATTGTCAATTTTAGAGGGTTCAAGAGCAAAAATTATCTTATATGCCTGCACTATAGAACGAGCACAAGAGATACATTTTTCTATCTAAGAAAGGGAAATTTGCATTAGAGATAAAGAGACTTATAATTTGTTTTTAATCATTGAAAAAGTTTAGATTGCATTTTTTTAAAGAAAGTTTAAAATGTACTTTTAAATTAAAAATGAATATAAGAATCAATTGAGAGAAGTTTACGATATTTTTCTCCTTTTTTACGTGGGATTAAATATTTGACTAACTCATTATCTTTCCTATTAACTATCATATCTTTACATTTATATTGTTATATTCATTCATTTTAATTATTTAATATTAAAAATGATACAACACACATTACACATGATTACCAACTATCATTAGATATCACTAGTCCACATTTTCTCTGTGTTTCTCTGTTTTTTTTCTTGTCGATAATGTCGACCTTTACTTTCATAGCTGGGGTTCAGATTTCATTGAAGAACATGGGAGCATTGGGAGGGGTGTTGAGTTGTTTGATACGGTAAATTATTGAAATGGGAACCGGAAGTGACAAGGACAAAAATGTCATTCGACACACACTGTAATGTAATGTAATTAACAGGTCCCACACCGACCATCACGTTAGCCACTCTCTAGACCAGCCCACTGACAACACAAAGACTCCGTAATTGTAACGTGTTATTACATTACACGTTACACTACACATTTCACATTACACACACACTGCTTCTTCTCTGTATTATTAAAAGGTACATCGAGTACTGAATCCACCACTTCAATTTGACGCTGCGGTGCAGGCATTATGGAGTGTACTGTGTACCTCCTGCACCCAAAGATGAAACCAAATCATGTTTCCATCTACAATAATTTACTTCATCCCATTCCCCTACCTCTAAGCTCTCACTCGAAGTACTAGTAGACAGCAATTTATGGAATCATTTCCTCATATGTAGGGAAATGAGATGAAAGCTTAGACCAAATCCGACGAGGCAGTTGATTGTATAGCTAAGCTAATAATGGATATCTATTGAAACACAAGTTGGAAAGATACCAGAATGGTGTAGGCTACACGGTTTCTTTCTCTTATATATGTCTAAGCTAATACTCTCTCTCTCTCTCTCTCTCTCTCTCTCTCAAAGAATTAAGAAAGCTAAAAAATTTCTGATAATTAATGTATATCGGATCATGGAACTGACTCTTGGGGACAATTTGTGGTGAAATTATTGAGTGTACCCTATTCTCACATATCATGGACTTCAAATATGGGTTTTGCATGTGAAACCCATTATGTAATTAGTGGATGTAGACTACCAGGTGTACCAAATAATTTCTCAAAGTTATGGTTGACTGCATTCCAAACTTTTTGTTGTCATGGTAATTGGTGGCGCAGGTTGAAATTTTAGGCAAGGGATCTTTGGGAGCACATCCATTAATCCCACATTCAATTTGACTTGAGTATTGTTGAGCCGAAATTTTGGTCGATTTTTTAAGCATACTTGAAACGACCCGAGTCTAGAGTGGCCCAGTTGACCTAATTAGATACGTGGACCGTGTGTTGATTATATCCATATTAATATATATCCATTTGTATAATTTAATTTATAAATTAAATCAATTTATTTTCTTGGGTACAACTTTTTAAAGTATCAATTGTTTTTAGGTGTAGTTTAGTCAAACCTAGCTTATTTTTGTCCTACTAAAATAAACTATACCATACAAAAAATGATATTTATCTCATATTAAATATGTATAACGCATTAATCCAAAAAATAGTTAATTGCGTCTTTGTCTTTAAATTCAAAACTTAAGGCAGTTTCCCCAGTGGGGTTCCTAAAAAAATAAAATAAAATAAATAAACTTAAGGCAATTTACGTGCCCCCATAATGGTTTTTTCCCCCCAAAGAAAGAGATATATTAATAGTATGTTTTGATGAGTCAATTACATTCTCTTGTTTAATTTGAAAAGGACCCGTGTAATGCCTTAAAAAAAATTTAAAATTTTTCTTTGAGAGATAATTATAATATGCTGCTAACCCTTTTCACTTCGAATCCTTTCCTCCTTAGACTTCCAAGCATCTTGTGTATGAAGAGATGTTGTTGGGTTAAGATAACTTGACCCTGATTAATTTGTTAGGACATATGTGATTTAATGTTAGGAACATATGTTAATATAAAATTGGCTAATCCTTTGACAAAACGCACTTTACTTGTAATTGGATAGATCTAGGATGTGTTTAATGCTTCAAGGGACAAGGTTTCAAGTTCAAGTATTAAAGCCATACAAGTCTGTCCAAGAAACAAGTGAAAAAGTGCTGGATTTTAAATCTTGACAGCTAGCTCGATAGCTAGTATCTATTGAGGTTTAAAAGCTGCTGAAACCCAATGCTCGACAGCTATCTCGACAAATAAACTATCTATCGAGGTTTATGAAAAACAGATTTTCAGCTCTGATTTTCATCCAATTCGTGGGTATATGTTTGGGCTTTCTTTTCTCACAACCCTAAACATATATAAGGATTATTTTGAGGGCCGTCAAAGGTTGCGCGAGTGTGAAGCAAAGTTGTGTTTATGCAAATTGTGACTAGAGACAGAATTTTCCCTAGTTCATCTTTCTCTTGAAAAAGCTGCTGTGTTTGTACACCGTAGGGTTTTGTAACCGAGGAGATTCGTGATCTTCATCGTATGATGAACTGAAGAACTTTGCAGCCAATATCTTTCTCAAGTTGATGAGTAAGCCGCGTACTGGGATTCGCGCATCGAATTGGTTAGTCACGTATTGGGAGTCGTGCATTGAAAAGGAGAGATTGTCACAATAGAACAAGTCCAATTGGGTATTAGGGTAAGGGTTCAGTTGTAGGTTGGTATAAGGTACTGTGATTCCTTTACTTGTAACCGCTTGTTGTGATAATAGTGAATTCTTGGGAGTGGTGACCTTAAAATCACCTGGTGGGGTTTTTGCCGTGTAGGTTTTCCCAATTCGTAAACAAATCACCGTATCAATTTAATTTCTGCTGCATTTCGTTAATTGGTGATTTGTTTGTGCTACCACGCATATTGCATGCTAATTGAATTAATTAATTAACTTAGCTGATTAATTTGTTAATTCATCACAATGGGTCAATACATTTTTGGCCTATCATAATTAATTCAATTACCCAAGTTAATTAATTATGTTCAATTGCATGCAAATCGTGAAGGCACCAACAAATCACCAAATAAACTAAATGCAACAGAAATTAAATTGACACGATAATTTGTTGACAAATGGGAAAAACCTCTCGTAAGGCAAAAACCACACCGGGAGATTTTAAGGTCACCACTCCCAAGAATCCATTAATCAACAATCAAGTGGTTACAAGTATAAGAAATCTTACCACTACCCTAGCCTATCCCAAAATACCAACCTACAGTTGAACCTTCGCTTCAATACCCAATTGAACTTGATCTTATAGTAGCCTTCTTTCTCTTGATGCACAAATCTCCAATCTTTGACTAACCGTTTGCATGGATCCCAGTACGTGACTAACTCTAGCAACTTTGAACGATGTTGTTGGCTACAAAGTTCTTCACTTTATCAATAATGAAGATCAGGAAGCACTTGATTACAAAACCCTATGGCGTACAAACGCAGTATCTTCTCACAAAGAAAATAAATCTCTAGGTCTCTATATCCGTATGTGACAGCTCTTAAAATAAGCCTTATATATGTTTAGGGTTGTGAGAAAAAAAAAACCCTAAACAAATACATAAGCCTGGGCTAAATTTCAGATCTAAAAAACTGAAAAACATAATTCTCGATAGATCGAGCTGCTGTCGAGCCATCTATCAAGCTTCACATTAAATCTCGATAGCAGGCATCTGTCGAGCTATTTGTCGAGACTTAATGAATATCTTTTCTTCACTTGTTTCTTAGACCAATCTTCATGTCTTTTAATATGAACACTTGATATGCTTGAACAACATATTTCTTGATGTATTAAACCCATCTTAGATCTACTCAATTACAAGTAAAGTGCATTTTGTTAAAGAATTAGCCAATTATATAAAATATGACTCTAACAATCTCTCCCTTTGGCAATTTGTGACAAAACGACAAGCATAATTATAAGAGAAGTATAAAGCAACTACTCCATAACTATTACAAAAAGCCAAAAGTACATAAGCCTAACAACAACAATGAGCTCTTGAAAAACTTTGCAAGAAAAGAGATCATGGCATGATAGACTTCCAACCTGTTTCATCTGAAACACTTAAACAATATTCATCAAGGCATCAAGTGTGAAACATAGACCAGTTGTATAAAAGAAGAAACATGTGTATAAAGAGAGAAAAGAAACAACACATGTAAGACAAAGGTGAAGAAACATACATCATATATATATATATATATCAAAAGAATACAACGTATGTAAAAGTGGTCACAATACCATGGTGCATGTAATGAGAAAGATACATCAAAACCTCACTATATCTCTCAAAACACTCTCCCCCTAACTAGTCTATCTATATGCTTGCTCTCCCCTTAACAACAAGACTACTCTCATATACAAAACTACTCCTTTTTTTTGTCACGAGTGACAAAGGGTGAATTACTGAGAGGCAACCATCTCATCATCAGTCTCGGAGCAAGAAGCATCATCATCATCATCATCTCCACCATCCAAAGAAGACTCCTCAGCAGGCTCAGGTGTGGGAGAAGGAGCAAAAACCACCAAGGCGAGACTGGCGGCGAGCGATATGACCAATCCTGGTGTTCATCAAGACAACTACCAAAATTAGGACACACAAGCTAAAGCTGATCCATGATGGCGGCGAGAGAGACCTCGGCTCTAGAAGAAGAGGGATGAGTAGATGAGGAAGAGGGTCTAGATGCAGGAGCAGCATTCGTCAAAGTAGACTCCACACAAGGCTGCTTTGCAACCAGCTATGCGTCACTCCTCCGAATAGATTCCTTGCTAATGGCACCCATGGCATAGAAAGGAGAAGAGAGAGAAATGGTGACGTGCACTTATGATAGGATGCGTGTGATAACCGTAGGAAAGATGAGCTTATCACATGAAGTAGTGTCTCAATAGATATCTATTATAGATTCTATCATGTGTGAAGGAAAATCTAAAGAAAGATCTTCCAAGAGAGAAAGAAGGAAACGAGCACGAGGCTTAGTGATAGTGTTATAGTGAAACCGTGGTGTGAGAATAAAGGTCATCACCATATCAAGGATCCTTGGACCCTTAGCAAACTCAATTATGGAGAAATTTAGAGTTTCTCCCCACACCATGGCCCTCTCATTGAAGAGTGAGGCCATCTTGTTTCGAGAGACAGAACTGAGACAACTGTGACTAGGGTAATCAGGATGATTAATCCTAGGAACACGTAGTACTTCGAAAATGAACTCTGGGGTGACTACGATATGTGTACCTCGAAATACCATAGTAAACATAGGCACAGAGTTATCGATGGCGTGCATGTTGGAGTAGAACTCCTGAATGAACACACCGAGACACCTCTTAGGTATCTTCCATAAAGAAGCCCAACCCCGAGAGCTAAACGAATTGGGTAGAGGAGTGTCTAGAAAATCAGACAGAATGACATGGCATTTCAAATGAATTGCCCGATCAGAGAAGTTCTCATAGAAGTCCTCTTTGACCTTCTCATCACGGAACCTCACAGAGTCAAGAATAGAAGAAGAAGAAGAAGAAGAAGAAGAAGAAGAAGAAAAAGAACCACGACGTCTGATCGGGTTCTTGGAAGGAACAGACTTTATAGGTGCCAAAAGAAGAAAACTAAATCGAGAGAGAAGGAAAGAAATAGAGAAAAACAGTAGAAGATAAGGCATAGGAAAGAAGAAAAGAATGAAGTGCAATGCTTGATAATGCATAAGCATGTTACATGCAAAAGAAATTGCAATATGGGCAAAAAGACCTAATACAAATTACAACACTCACATTGGTTAATCAAGCACACAACCTAGAATGCATGAAAACATTATTATAATGCTAGAGAATGCAATGCATGAGTATGTGAGAATAAAACATCAACACCCAACCGAAAAATTTCACAAAAAAACTCAAAAACATAAAATTTTCCCAAAAGCTTGAAAACCTAGGTCTAAATGCATGAAATGGATGAGAAATGAGAGAAAGAAGGGATTTAGACCACTTACCAAAGGATTGAAACTTGATAGAGGCCGAAAAAGGGATTGGAAGAAGGATTTTAGTGAAAAAGAAAGATTTGGATCGAGAGAGATATTGAGATAATTGGATTTGAAATGATTCAGGTTGAACCTCAGATATATATAGGAAAACGCAGCTTAATAGATCAAGAACAAAATCTCAATAGATCGAGAGGTATCGAGGAGGTATCGAGCATCTATCGAGCAGACAGAGACTCCAAAGAATTGGTTCGATGGATCGAGCTATCTATCGAGAGGTATCGAGAACAAACCCAGAAATCTTGATAAAAGAGGCATGTATCGAGGTGCTATCTAGCTTCTATCGAGGAGGCATCGAGCATCTATCGAGAAGCCTGAAACAAGGTTTTTCAAGGAGGAGAAACAACACATGATGAATGCAATCAAGATAGACACCAAAACAAGCAACCAAGAAGCATGTTAAGCACTCAAACACATCATCAACTCTAGATGCAAAGCATTCCTAGATCAAAAACACACTAAACAAGTCTAACCAATTTTATTTAAAAAACAAGTTTAGACAGTTTAGAGAGCATATACTACCACATGTATTCCTTGTGATGGTCAAATCATATTGTACCTGTACAATAGTATCAAAAGTAGCAAAGAGTATACGTGTTGTGTGTGAAACTTTTGCAAGAGAGCATAAGTAAATCATTATATGAAGAATAATGATATAAGAAGATCAAATACAACCACACACAATCATAACTGTTTGATGGAGACCATCACCTTTAAGGTACATCATATAACTCCCACATCTCCTAGAAACACACTTTTAACCATATTTGAAAGCATTTTGATTCTTTTTTGCTTTACATATTCTTTGCATATTTTTCTTTTAAAACATAAAATGACATAACATGCATGGGTAAATTAGAGAGAAAAGAATTACCTGATTATGAAAGCCAAATATCTTGTTTTTGCTGTGTAAGTGCTACACCTTACCGAGCACGGCTTTTATGAATTGCACACAGATGTTGTATGATTGACGAGTTTTAGTGGTGAGATGATTATTTATGTCTTTCTTTTAGGATTTTTTAGTCTTTCTCGTCAAAAAGAGTGATTAAGATATGAATGATAAAAGATCAACCAAATCATACAAACCACATAAATGAGCCACAAAGCTCACATTGCCTAGTTGTGCATGAAGATGCTCATCTAAGTTACAAGAGATACAAAGTTGAGAAACTTTGTTTCAAAGGTCATCTAAGGTACACAAGTACCAGTATACACAAATACACTCTGTTTTTGTATTTTTCAAAATTTTCCCTTTTTTTATTTAAAAAACTTAAAAACAAAGCATAAAAACAAACACCAACCATGCATGAGATCAAGAAAGTGAAGGAATCACTTGGAATCTTTTTTCTTCTAGATGGGAGACCTGGATGGGGAACCTTTCTTTTGCATGAACCTTTGTTCATATGGATAAGGAGGAGGGTTAAATCCATTGAAATTAGAGAGTAACATGACAGCCTTAAGAAGTTCTCCAAGAAGAGCTAAAGAAAGTTGGAGTTGATTTTGGCTCCCAAAAGATGACACGCTATTGCTTTGTTGAGTGGCTAACCACTTATAGCAATTTGGATGAGTGTGCCCAGATGCTCCACAGTAATGGCAGAAGTGAGGCTTCTTTGGTTGAGACTTCTTGTTGGTGGAGCTATGATTATTCTGCTTAGTCTCTTTCTTACTAACCTTAGGGGGTGCTCCTATAATGGATTTTCCCTTATCATTTTTATCCTTACTCACATTTTCAGTCTTAGGTTCAGTTACCTCACAGTTATCATTATTAGCAGGGGGAATAAAGATGACTCTATTTAAAGCATTAGAAGAGCAACTGCAAGAAAATAGAGAATAATCATACCCGAGACCTGTTTTATCAGATGCAGACTTCTGAAAGTTGAGCATTTCATCCAGCTTGGCACTTGAAGTCCTTTCCAATTGTCCTTTTACCTGAAACAGTTCAGCATCCAGTTTCTTGGTCTTTTCAGCAAGAAAGTTGTTTTCAAACCTCAGTGTTCAGATGGTTTTATTAGCCTTATCAACCTTGGTGGAGAGTTCCTCTCGTTCCAACTCCACTTCACTAAGCATTCTCGTAGCTAACTTGTAAAGCTTCTCATGCTTCTCGGAGACCTTGTACAACTTAGAGTTGGCAATGTGGATGTCATCTTGTTCATCCATCTTCTCAAACTTTGATTCCATCAGCTTTTCTTCCTCATCAATTAGTTCTACTGCTTCCTCAAGGGACTCAATAGTAGCTGTGAAAGCACTCACTACCCCATCTTGATCATTATCATCAGAATCTGCTTTCGGTTCTGTATCACTCAAAATGGCAACTAGGGCTTTGCTTTTACCAATGGATTTGAGATATATGGGACATTCTTGCTTCATGTGTCCAAATTCTTGACATTCGTAGCACTTTGGCCTAGCAGGAACATTGTTGCTTTAACCAGCATCCTTGAATTCTCTCTTGCCATTGTCTTGGGACTCAAACTGAGAGAATCTAAATTATTTGCGATCCTTGTCACTAGCCTTGAAATTTGCATTCTTGATGAACTTCTTGAATTGTTTGGTGATATATGATTTGAACTTGGTGTCCTCATCTTCGAAAACTCATCGTTATCATCATTCTTAACCTTCAAAGCCATGTTCTTGCTTTTGCTACCCTTGCCACCCCTTACTAAACCTAGTTCATAGGTTTGCAAATTCCCAATCAGTTCTGTCAAAGGAATAGAGTCAAGATCCCTTTATTCTTCTATGGCAGTGATCTTGGAATGGAATTTTTTTGGAAGAGATCTAAGAATCTTTCAGACAATCTCAAGCTCTGGTAGGGGTGTGCAAAAAACCGAAGAATCGAAAAAACCGCTTCAAACTGACCAAAACCGAACTGAAATTTCGGTTTGATTTCGGTTCGGTTCGGTTTTCGATTGCAAATTTTAATACACCGAACTGAAATATATTATTATATTATATTTTATATTAAATATATAATATTTTGTAAATATTGGCTGGCAGCTTTGTGTTGGGCAGTGGACCTTTCCATCAACTCTCCACCATTTCATTTCAAAATTCAAATGATCTGGCCAAGTAAGTAAATATAACATTTTAAAACACATTAGATTAATCACCTATAATTAAACTAAGTAAATATCTAATTAAACTAATTAAAATAAAACTAATTAGAGTATAAAATCAAAAGTTTGAAAACCCTACACTACATACCCACATTTTTCAGATTTCACTCTCACTTTCCTCTCTCTCACGTTTAGGCTTCAGACAGCCTCCCTTCACAGTCCCTAAAATCTCCCTCTGCAGCTGCCTCCACACACCGCCCAGATCAAGCGTCGGCCAAACACCCAAGACCCACAAACACTGGTCCACCCAGATCTCAGCCCACCCCTCCCTCATCACCGATCCACCTCTCCGATCGCCAGCCATGCACGGACGAGCTCTGATCTTGACAACCGACCCAGGCCGTGCTCCACCAGGCTCTCCAACGCACTCGCCGATCTGGCCACCACCACCGATTGCCGACCTGGCCGTACTTCTCCCATACTGAATCACAGGCAGCGCCTCGGAAAGCACGGACGAGCCACATGCAGGGAAACCGATCTGGCCGCCATCGCTCCATCCACTCCGATCCTTTCTTTCCTTCAATCTCTCACCCTTTCTTCCTCCTCTCACAGAGTTTGTGAATAAAGGTTGTTTTTATTTTGATTTCTAGTTGTGTTAAGGGTATATTTTGAATTTGTCTGTTATAAAATTTGTTTGGGAGTTGAGAAAATGGCTGGGAAAATGTGAAAAATTGGTAGGAAAAAACTAAAGGCCCAACTAGCCCAAACTCCAGGCCTAGAAACCGGAATCAACCGAAAAACCAACCGAAACCGAAACAAACCGAAACCGACAGTTTTTCAACTATTTCGGTCGGTTTCGGTTGAGACTTTTACAAACCGAAAATTTCGGTTTCGGTTGGCCGGATAAAAAAAACCGACCTAACCGAACCGATTACAGCCCTAGGCTCTGGAATATGTTCTCCAAGATTGAAGGTTGAATTCACAATGTTCTTGAGCTTGGCATAGAATTCATCAAATGACTCATCCTTATCCATCCTTATTTCCTCAAAGTTGGTAGTGAGCCTTTGGAGTTTGGAGTTTTTAACAGCTTTTGTGCCCTCATAGGTATTCTGAAGAATAATCCATGATTCCTTTGCATTGTCAGTGGAAAAGATCTTTTTGAATTCCTCATTGGTCACAGTGCTAAACAAGGCATTTAGTGCTCTACTATTAAAATTTGCAGCTTTGATCTTAGTATCATCCCACGATGTTGGTGGCTCTTTAGGTTTCTTCCAACCTACTTCAATTGCAAGCCATACTTTCTCATCTAAAGATTGCAAAAAGGCTCTCATATGTACTTTCCAGTATGCATAATTAGTACTATCAAATAAAGGAGGAATAATCAAGGATTGTCCACGATCCATAACAACTGGGGTCAATGGATCACACAGTAAAGATTAAAACCTAATCAGAGTGTGCCTACTCTGATACCACTTGTTGGGTTAAGATAACTTGATTCTGGTTAATTAATTCAATTACCCAAGTTGATTAATTAGGTTCAAATGCATGCAAATCGTGAAAGCACCAACAAATCACCAAATAAATTAAATGCAGTGGAAATTAAATTGACACGGTGATTTGTTGACAAATGGGGAAAACCTCTCGCAAGGCAAAAACCCCACTGAGTGATTTTAAGGTCATCAGTCCCAAGAATCCACTAATCAACAATCAAGCGGTTACAAATATAAGGAATCTTACCACTACCCTAGCCTATCCCAAAATACCAACCTACAATTGAACCTTTGCTTCAATACCCAATTGAATTTGATCTTGTAGTAGCCTTCTTTCTCTTTATACACAAATCTCCAATCTGTGACTAACCTTATGCATGGATCCTAGTATGTGACTAACTCCAGCAACTTTGAACGATGTTATTGGCTGCAAAGTTCTTCACTTCATCAACAATGAAGATCAGGAAGCACTTGGTTACAAAACCCTATGGCGTACAAATGCAGTAACTTCTCACAGAGAAAATAAATTTCTAGGTCTCTGTATCTGTATGTGACGACTCTTAAAATAAGCTTTATATATGTCTAGAGTTATGAGAAAAGAAACCCTAAACAAATACATAAGCCTGGGCTGAATTTCAGATCTGGAAAACTGAAAATTGTAATTCTCAATAGATTGAGCTCTTGTCAAGCTATTTATCGAGTTTCACATTGAGTCTTGATAGCAGGCATCTGTCTAGCTTTCTGTCAGGACTTAATGAACAACTTTTCTTTACTTGTTTCTTGGACCAATCTTCATGTCTTTTAATACGAACACTTGATATGCTTGAATAACATATTTCTTGATGTATTAAACCCATCTTAAATCTACCAAATTGCAAGTAAAGTGCATTTTGTCAAAAAATTAGCCAATTACATAAAATATGATCCTAACAATTGTCAATTTTAAAACTTATACATAATCAAATATATAAAATAATTTGAAGCAAACATACCTTGATATTAATACTAGTAGTGGTAGAGCCAAAATTTATCATCGGCGAGCAAATAAAAATATGATGAGTAATTAGTTATTTTTAGATACTACTATGCATAGTAATATATATGAGTATTTTTTAAAAATTTAAATTCTCAATAAATAAAAAATAAATAAATAAATAAATAAACAACAACAACAACAATGTAAGTTAAGTAGTTAAGTACTTTATTACCGTAATAATTGTACTATAAAACATTTATTTATTAAATATAATAAATTGGGTCAATATTGACAGAAAGAGTTGATATTTTTAACTTATATTTAATAAGCAATATTTAAACGCTAGACAAGTACTTTTTTTTTTTTTGGTTGAGGTAAATAGGTAGAATTATTAATATAAAAACGGTAAATACAATGGAGTATATGTCCTGTTTCAACAAGCCGAAAACAGGGGATATAATACAGACAACAAAATAATGCTCAAATATTGATACATGGCAGTTGATCCTTTATAAGCTTCACTATTGACCCTCGGCCTCTCTGTCCTAATGCTGTGCCTGCATGAATCTCTGGTATTCTTGTAAGAAACCGTTTGCCCCCCTCAATATGTCTCTTGGATGGAGTTGGTCCTGTTCAAAGTAATATTTGTTTCTTGTGTTCCAGATTGCCCAAGCCGTTACTGCCCACTTCTCCACATCATGCACCACTAGTTTATTCACCATTCTTTGGAGAAGCATGAAGAAATCATAGTTTGTATTTGGGAATTTCTGAATTCTTCCACAGAAAACCCATACATTCCTTGCTAGGGGGCATTTTCACAATAGGTGTCCAACTGATTCGGGTTTCTAACAGCACATACCACACATGGGGACTACCTGCACTCTTCTCCTATTTAAGTTCTCTCTGGTTGGCAATATATTTGAGCATGTCCTCTGATAGGCCAAGAATGTATTGACCCCCTGTGATGAATTAACCAATTAATTAGTCAAGTTAATTAATTAATTCAAATAGCATGTAATATGCGTGGTAGCATAAACAATTCACCAACTAAGTTAAAATGCAGTGGAAAACAAATTGACACGGTGATTTTTTTACGAATGGGGAAAACCTACACGGCAAAAACCCCATCGGGTGATTTTAAGATCACTACTCTTGAGAATCTACTATTATCATAACAAGCTGTTACAAGTAAAGGAATCCTAGTACCTTATACCAACCTACAGTTGAACCTTTACCCCAATATCCAATTGGACTTGTTCTGTAGTGACAATCTCTCCTTTCAATGCATGGCTCCCAGTACGTGACTAACCAATTCAATGCGTGGATCCTAGTACGTGGCTTACACACCAACTTGAGAAGGATGTTAGCTGCAAAGTTCTTCAGTTCATCAACATGATGATGATCGCAAAGCTCCTTGGTTACAAAACCCTACGGTGTACAAACACAGTAGCTTCTTGAGGAGGAAGATGACCTAGGGCATATGTCTTTGGTTCACAATATACTTGTGAAAAACTTTTGCATTAAGGTGCCTCAGTTATGACGGCCTTTAAAACAATCCTTATATATGTTTAGGGTTATGAGAAAAGAAAGTCCAAACATCTATACATTGATTGGAGTGAAATCAGATTTGAAAATTTGATTTTCTTAAATCTCGATAAATACCCTATCTAACGAGTAGTTGTCGAGCATCGGGCTTAAACAGCCTTTTAAACCTTGATAAATACTAGTTGTCGAGCTTTAAAATCCAGCACTTCTTCACTTGATTCTTGGATAGACTTGCATGGCTTTAACACTTGAACTTGAAACCTTGTTCCTTGAAGCATTAAACACATCCTAGATCTACCCAATTACAAGTAAAATGTGTTTTGTCAAAAGATTATCCAATTCTATATTGACATATGTTCCTAACATGATTCACATATGTCCTAACACCCTCCATAGGAACATTCGGGCCTTTGGGGGCACGTTCAACCACCACATCTTCCTCCAAAACGTTCCGTCTTTTCTGGCTGATGAGTGCTCAACCCGAATGGTGTCCCTCATCCTTATAGCTACCTTGTAAGTGGATTTCATCAAGAAGGATCCTGATTTGGTCTCCTTCCATATCAGGGTATCCCAGCCCGCATCCTGTTGCAGTGGAATAGCCAGAATCTCTATCCTTGTCCTGTGTGCAAAGAAGTCCAAAATCCTCTCCTTGTCCCATTGCTTCGTGTGTCCATCTATCAAGTCCTTAACCATCAGCCCCTGCTGTTGTTCACCCAAAAAAACCGGTTCATGAGAGAGCTAGTTGTGTGTACTGACGCCAATAGTTCGACCATCACCCGCCTTCCATTTGGACCTTTCACAGATGATGTTTCTTGCTGCAAGTAAACTCCTTTATACATAGAATGGGTTTTTCCCCAACTCGGCATCCATAAAAGAGCAGTTTGGAAAATTCCTTGATTTATACACCCGATAGAACAATGAGTGAGTGTTATGGATAAGTCTCCATGCTTGTTTTGCTAGCAAGGCTAGGTTGAAAGCTTGTATGTCTTGAAACCCCATCCCTCCTCTTGCTTTTAGACTGCAAAGCTTTTCCCAATTGATCCAATGAATTTTATTTTCATCCTTTGTTTGACCCCACCAATATTTAGCTAATGTAGAGTTTAGAGTGTCACATAAGGCATTTGGGATTTTGAAGATTCCCATAGCGTATGTGGGGATGGCTTGGTCCATCGTTTTGATTAGTATCTCCCTTCCGGCCTTTGAAATAAATTTCTCCTTCCACCCCATCACTTTCTTTATAATTTTCTCTTATAGGCCTTTGAATGTGTTGACCTTTGATCTTCCTTCCGTCATGGGCAAGCCAAGGTATGGTTCACAATCTTCCATAATTCTGCCTCCCAATAGTGCCTGGATTTCTGCCTTAACTGAATCCCTTGTATTTCTGCTAAAGAAGATGGATTTTTTGTGTCTATTTTTAGCTTGTCCTGAAGCAGCTTCATACCTCCCAAGAATATTTAGAAGGTGCTGCCCCTCCTCCATTGTGGCTTGGCAAAAGATGAGACTATCATCTACAAACAACAAGTGAGAAATGCATACTCCATTTTTACAAGATAAAATTCCATGTAGGTGTTTTGTCTCCACAGCCTTTCTAATAAGGGAAGAGAGGCCCTCTGCACATAGTAAAAATAGATAAGGAGAGAGGGGGTCTCCTTGCTTTAAACTTCGTGAGGGTGAGATGTACCCCTTTGGTTCTCCATTTATGAGCACCGAGTATGTTGCTGTATGAACAGTCGCCATAGCCAATTGAACCCACCTTCCATCAAAACCCAATTTTAGCATGATTTGTCGGAGGAAAGATCACTTAACCAGGTCATATGCTTTGCTAATGTCCAGTTTAATTGCCATCTGCCTTTTCTTTCCTGTTCTTTTATTCCTCATCCTGTGTAACACTTCAAAAGCTATAGTTGTATTATCAATTATCAATCGGTTAGGAACAAAAGCACTTTGTGAATCCGATATTACATTGGGCAGAATTAATTTCAAGCGATTTGCTATCAATTTTGAGACAATTCTAGATACAACATTTCCTAAGTTGATAGGCTGATAATCAGATACATTTTTGGGCTCATTTATTTTTGGAATAAGGACAATGTGTGTGTAATTCATCTTATGCAGAAAATGGCCTAAATGTAGAACAAATAAAACAGCACTTGTGACATCATTACCTACTACATGCCAGAATTTTTGGAAAAAGAATGGAGACATACCATCAGGTCAGGGAGATTTTGAGGGGTGCATGCTGAACAAAGCCTTTCTAACCTCTTCTGGTGTGTAGGGTTGAAGGAGTGTATGGTTCATATCTGGATGGACCACCTTATCCACCGAATCCAAGACCGACTCCAAATTTGTTGGGTTAGATGTTGTGAACAAATTCTGAAAATAATTTTTAGCCAATCTGGCTATGTCAACATCTGATGTATGCCATTGTTCATACTCATCCAAGAATCCATGGATATGGTTCTTTCATCTTCGTTGGCTGGCTATCTGATGAAAATATCTAGTATTTTTGTCTCCTGCAGGAAGCCAAATAGCCCTAAATTGCTACCTCCAAAACAATTCATCCTGTAAGAGCAAACAATTTATCTCATCCCGAACTTTGTGAATCTAGTCTTGATTTTCAGCTAGGTTCATAGAGGTTTGTTCCTCCAATTCTGCATACTTCACCTCAATTTGTTCCTTAGAATTGCCCAAAGTTCGGCTCCACCTCACCAAAGCCATGCGGCAAGCCTTTATTTTTTTCAAATAATTGATACATGGGGCTACTCGTGAGGTTCACACTTTCCCATGCCTCTCGGATCACCCCCTCACAAGCTAGATCCGATGCCCACCTCTCTTCAAACCTCTTTGGCTTTCGTCTCATTCTATTAACCTATGTGGTAATCAAAATTGGCTCATGATCAGAGTATGCCACATGGAGGTGGTGCACTCTGGCAAATGGATAGATTTCCCTCCATTCAATATTTGCACATGCTCAGTCCAACCTCTCTTGGACAAAAGCCCTTCCCAGCCTTCCATTCCTCTAGGTAAAGATGTTTCCAATGAAGCCAAGATCGCTCAAACCACAATGTAATAGTGCTTGGCGAAATTCCTCCATTGGCCTAGGTGGGCGTGGGAGGCACCCTTGCTTTTCATCTGAAGACAATATCTCGTTGTAGTCACCCACACACAGCCACGACATGGAATCTCCAGAGTTTAGGTGCCTTAAGAGCTCCCAAGACTCATGTTTTTTATGTGCCTCCGGTCTTCCATAAAAACCTGTTATTCTCCAAGGTGAAGGTGAATTATTCATGATTTGGGCGTCAATATGATTCAAAGAAAAAGTTTGCACGCATAGATCAACTCTTGCCTTCCACATCATTGCCAGGCCACCCGCATTACGAACATATGGGACTGCTAGCATAGATTCATAGTGTAAATCGGCTTGAATAGTTTTCATCTCTTCAACTATCTGTTTTGTCTTTATGAGAAACAAAACATCAGGAGCTTTCCCTCTCACCAAATGAGAGAGTACAGTGCCTGCATGGAGGTTCCTAAGCCCTCGACAGTTCCAACTTAGGACGATCATTGTGCTCGGCGGGACTGGTCATCAGCCTCCATCGTTTTCCTATTTTAATTTCTTTTGCCACTGCCCTTGATTTTTTCCTGGACCCATCTTGTGCTTCCCCCACCTGTGATCTTTTTTTTTTTCCTATTTCTATTCTACCCGTGAGTGTTGTGTTGCTGGCTGAAGCTTCCCTAGCAATTTTGGTCCACTTAGGAGTCTTTGGCCGTGTGGTTTGAAGTGGAACACGTGACTGTCCCTCAGATTCGTGTGAGGCTAGGGTTTCACGTTGAAAATTGTTTCTTGATTTTATCATATTGCCCACCTAAGCTATTTGAACCGTAATAAATTCCTCAGCCTTTAATTCCGCATGTTGCACCTTCCTATTTAGTTCCTTGTCGTTTGAGAGCTCATTATTATCCAGGTTTATTTCCCTCATAACTCCTAGAGTAATTCCCTCCATAATATCTGGATTTATATCCTCCATAATGGTTGGTTTGATCATGTCGTGACCGTTTTGTGCATTTAGTGCCATAATTGAGTCTATTACTCCCTCATTATTGTCCCGTTCCATGCTGGTATCAGACCGAGTAAGAGCCACCACTGGTACGTCAGTTGTCCGTGGAGGTTGGTGGTCCGTTTGCTGTCGACGGGGTGGGCTTGGTGCCTCCTTTCTTGGTTGCTCTCTCTGCCTTCAACCCCCAGCCTGTAGCCAGTCTCCATAGGGAAGCTCTTCCCCTTCTTTGACACTTGGACCTGAACACACCTTTGCCTCATGCCCCAGCAGTCCACACCGAAAACAAAATCCCAGCAGCCTTTCATATTGGAAAGCCACCCACACCGTATCCCCCTCCGGGCTGAGGACTGGTGGCCCATGGCGAATCAGTTTGTCCAACGGCATGTCGACTCTGACACGTAGGAATTTAGCTTGGTCTGCTGCTATGGCTTTACATTTGACCTCGATGACCCTCCCAATTCCCCTTCCAATGTCTCTCCCAGCCTCCTTATTGATCAGGTCGAAAGGCAACCCCCATACTTGCACCCAAATGGGAATTGTTTTGAAGCTCACCGAGAAAGCAGTCGTTCCTTTTTCCCACCGTCGCAATAGTAGGATATGATTTTCGAAACTCCACGGTCCGTTATTCATAACCCACTTCAGTTGGCTCTCCATCGCGAATTTAAATTGGAACAACCCATTCCCAACCTCTGTAATCGTCATATCCTTCCCCATCTTCCATACGGACCTAAGAAGGTTTTTCACAGCTCTGAAGTTTATATTTTTAGTCGTATGGAATCTTCCCCCTAGACTAAGTGAACAGTCCTCTAATAAAGTGTACGAAGAAAACCCTTATTTTCTAATTATTACTTAAAATAATTGCTAGGACAGCTGAGTTCTTTATAATTTATGAATGTCCAATTAATTCAAGTAATTGGTATATACAACTATATCACTAATGAGATTGTGATTTTATTTAAATAAAAATAAACTTATGTAGACACAAAATTTTGCAACTCTCATTTAACATCACTTGCATTGCACTTTGCATTTCACTGCATATCACATCACAGGGAAGAATTGTAATTTTGACCATTTGATTTCTAATTGCATTGCATTATATAAATCTTGACATAATAATGTTCAAAATGATAGTTCATGACCTTAATCGGACAACCGGATTGAAAGATATCAATTAAACAAATTTTAATGGTAAAGTGCACTTGTGTGAATTAGATCTTGACCATACATGATTATGAACTCTTAATTTTAATTGGCCTATTTTTATCCCAATTTAAAGTGAATGATGTGTCATAATACTATTGGTTGACGATATAGTTTATGGAAAGGTTGCATATACCTCATTTAATATGGAGACAAAGCATTAATTGATTCAAGGCAAAATTGGTAAATTTGCTGAGCTTGAGAACTAAAGAATTTTGAAATCAAAATTCGTAGGAAACCGGATCACAATTGAAACTGGAAAAAACGAAATCGAAAAGGAAAGAGTCCAGAAGGTTCCTGGACCAAGTGTCAATCAGCACTTAGACTAGAACCTCCAACTTTCCTTCATTTTTCAGCCTATCACTACAACAAAATGTATTTTCAGTGACGAAACTCATTTCGTCACTGTAGCCCTGTCACTAAAAGTCCTGGTGACGAAAAATTTCGTCACTAAAAGTCCGATTTGATTTAAAAAAAAAAAACTTTTAGTGACGAAAACGTTTCGTCACTAAATGTTTTCCTCACTAAAAACACTATTCAGTGACGAAAATATTTCGTCACTAAAAACACTTTAGTTTACTAAATCATATTTAGTGACGAATAATTTCGTCACTAAAACTATGTTCGGGTACATATAGTGACGAAAAAATTCGTCACTAAAACTATTTTTAAGAAAATCCATGCACATATAGTGACGAAAATTTTCGTCACTAAAACCATTTCTTACAAAATTTTGCTATATTTAGTGACGAAATTTTCGTCACTAAAACAATTTTTTGTTGCTATATTTGTGATGAAAAATTCGTCACTAAAACTTATTTTCTGTTTTTATTTTTTTCATGGCTTCGATATTAACCTGTAACCTGTCATTACATTATTAAAATCTCATATTTGAATAACACATTTATTTCAATAACACATTTATAAAAAAAAGATCCATACATTCCACAAGTAAAAAATAAAACAAGTATCCAATTCAAACTCCTTCCATACAATAATTGTTTGCAATACATACAATAACTCTACCTAAACCCTATTTTAGAACTAACAGAAGATGTTCTCATATGTCTTCAAGTAATGCCAAAAGTAAATCTCCTAAAAGCCACCAATAAGAAATCTGCACAAATATAAAAACAATAATTCGTTAATATCGTAAAGTAAAAACATTAACTATATTATAAGAAACATTTATAACAATGCATTAAGAGTAACTACACCAATAAATTAAAATCACAACTCCTAATGTATAAGTTCTAGAAAGCAAATAAAGTACTAACCAAAAAATGTTTTAACTTGAAGTTGAACCACCTCCATAAGTAAGAGCATCATCATAACCTTTGCTCCTCAAAAAGTTAAAAATATTCTTTTGGACCTTATCTTGCTTAGTTCGTGCATCTTGGTCCTTAGCTCGCTCTTCTTGATCTCTAGCTCTTGCCTCTTTGAGCTCAATTATCTCATTTTCTAACCGTTGGATATACTCCACCGATGAATTAGAGGAGGCGGTGGTTACTAGAGAAGAGGAAGGTCTCATGCCAAGTCCTTTTACAATACCAGACTTCTTCTTAAACACCAAGTTTGAGATCTCCTCTTGTGTAAAGGGAATAGCATTAGGATCTTGACAATGATCCACTTGCACTTTGAGAATATTTTCCTATCATTTGAAAAACAGAAAGAAACAAACAATCACAACATTAATACTACATATGTTATAACTTTACAAACATGATAGGGATGGAATGATACACATACATATGTCGCTTCATCCTCAGGGTGTATCCACATATTTGTATTTTGATTGAAATGAACATCTTTGAAGATTTTTGCCAATTCAGGAACTTGACCATCATTATTATTTGTCTGATTAATTAATATTCAAGTGTTAGATAGATATACTTAATTAATCACAACATGCAATATACTAAGGTTTAAGAAAATGAAAAAATACGCACCTCCTCATCAACCCTAACAGCAAGTGCCTTTGTCCCGCATCTATGTTTGCCTTTAGTTTTATTCCTATTTTCAGAGTTATTTCTTGATTTTTTCTAATAAACAACATTCAAGATATTTATTAGATGACTCATCATCATTGTCATTGTCACCAATAGGTGGTACATAATCATCATCTACCACAACACTAGCTCTACTTCTTTTCCCTTTTGCACAATTGGACTGAGCAGAATCCTTTAGAGAGGTTGAGATGTGCTTCAATCCCAAAGCATCAATTATCTATTGGTTTTGCCTCATTCTATCCAATCTTGCCATTTCATACTTCTGTATATTACGAGTGTATTTGGCCTTTTTGGGCATTTTTTGAAACTATGTATTGACATGAAAGATAAGTACAATTGCTACTAACTTAACATTAAGCAATTCACAACTGCAAAATTTGAACACAATTGCTACTAACTCAACACAACAAATGACCACATTAATATCCATATCAAGTTCAAGATAAGTACAAAACATCTCAATAACAATTACTACTAACTTTACATATCATAGTCTACATCATTATCCATATCAAGCAATTCACAAGTGCAAAATTTGAACACAATTACTACTAACTCAACACAAAAAATGACCACATTAATATCCATATCAAGTTCAAAATAAGTACAAAACAATTGCTACTTAAACAAGCATAAAACTTTAAGACAAGCACACAACATTTAAGACAACTGTTATGAACTCTACATATCATAATCCATATCAAGATCAACATCAGGTATGTCATGCTCTTCATTTTCATTAGCATCTCTTGAAGTTCCACCTTCAAGAACAACCTCAGTTTCAACATCACCCATACAATAGTCAATAATATTGTCCTCAACATTGATAGAGACAACATCAACAATTGCTTCTCGTTGGAATGCATCACTATCTTCTGTATTATCATTGGGTTCTCCACCCCCGACTTCCGGGACATCAAACACTCCCCTATGTTGAATGGATTGCACAATTTTCCAAGGTTCACCCAATTTGGTATCTTGAAGGTAAAAAACTTGTCTCACTTGACTAGGAAGTATAAAAGGGTCATTTTCATACCACCGACTTGTAACATCAATGCTTGTGCAGTGTGCATCGGTTCTTATCGTTCTCCTTCGACCATTGGTACTAGTATTGTACCAATCACACTGGAACAAAACAACTTTATGGTGAAACATATACTCCAATTCCCAAATTTTGCACACATGGCCATAGAAGTCGTGCATTTCTCCCTCATGATCCCCTTCGGTACATACACCACTATTTTGGGTTACACGACGATTGTCTAGGTCCCTTGTATGGAACTTTACACCATTGACCATACAAACTGTGTACTCCTTCACATGCGGCTTAGGACCATTTGCTAATGACCATAACTATTTAGTAGCTTCTAGTGACTCGTTAACTTTCAATCTATTCATCTATAATGACATACAACAAGTGATATTAATTAGTAATAAGCAATGAAGAAACTTTAAAATGTTTAATTTTTATTAGTGTGTGATTAAATTTCAAATGTCTTACACGTTCTCTGAACCAATTGGGAAACTCTTGTCGTTGAATTTGAGTTATGGTTTCTCCAATAGGATTATGCAATGTGCTTTTGTGTTCACTGTTAAAAATAAGATGATTTATTTTCAGCTAAACATTGCAGATAATATTCAAAACTTGATCAAACAATACATGCATATGAAATCACATACTTTAAATAAGGCTCTAGCTTAGGACTATTGTACAACAAGTACCAATGAGCAGTATCAAGCAATGCATGAGACAAGTTGCCATCATTCCGCCTACCACCTGTAGGTCGGGCAGTTTGTGAAAAAACTATCAATCCTTCGCTAGATTCACCTAAATCTTCATTTCTTTCTCTTCGATTATGCACAGTTTCAATCCCATCAATATACAAAGACCAGTTGTTAATACATTCTTTGAGAATGTAAGCCTCTGCAATCGAACCTTCTGGTCGAGCTCGGTTTGAAACGTATCTTTTTAATTTTCCAAGGTACCTACGAGGAAAAAATACGCATATTATGTGATTTTATACCACATGGAAAAAATGCAATTGATGGATGCATCAAATGATCTAATTACCTTTCAATAGGGTACATCCACCGATATTGTACCGGGCCTCCTAGAATTGCTTCTCGAGGCAAGTGAACAGCAAGGTGGACCATAACATCAAAGAATGCTAGAGGAAAGAACCTCTCAAGCTTGCATAGTATAAGAACTATTTGTTCTTCTAGTTTCTCCAATTCACTCCGCTTTAGGGTCCTTGAACATAAGTCTTGGAAGAAGGTGCCCAACTCAAACAATACAATACCAATGTCTTTATGTGCAAACCCTTGCAACCCAATTGGAAGAATTCGTTGTAGTAGCACATGACAGTCGTGGCTTTTCAAACCAGATAATCTACCATTTTTTGCATTCACTGACCTTGATATGTTGGCTGCATAGCCATCCGGATACTTGACTGATTTCAAAAAGTCATAGAAACCATCTCTTTCATTTGGGCTTAATGAAAAGAAAGCCCGAGGCTTGTCATATGATCCATCAGGACGTTGTTTCAAATGCAACGTGTGTCTAAAGTTCATATTTTGCAAGTCTATCCGTGCCTTGTCAGTATCCTTATTTCTCCCCTCAATGCCCAACAAAGTACCGTAAGTACTCTCACTAATGTTCTTCTCCACATGCATGACATCAATGTTATGCTTAAGCTTCTTATTCTTCCAATATGGAAGCTTGTACAAAATACTTACCTTTGACCAATTTGGCTCCCCAATAAGTTGTCTCTTCTTGTTACTTGGATGCTTTCCTAAAATTATATTTGGCATTCTATCTAGCTGCTCTTGTATTTTTCCCACTTGTAACTCTAAAGATCTCTTTCGTTTCTCCGATAAACCATTATGCAACCGACTATGTCTCCAACGATGTTCCATAGGCAAATAAGCTCAATGGTTGATGAATCCAATTTACTTTCCAAAGCTTCTGAATATGGTTCATCGTTGCAAGTGTAACAAGAATGATAACCCTTTGTCCTCCACCCAGACACGTTACCAAATCCAGGGTAGTCATGTATTGTCCACAACAAAGTTGCACGCATTTGAAAATGCTCTTTGTTATAAGCATCATAAGTTTCTACACCTTCTTCCCACAACTCTTTCAACTCGTCAACTAATGGTTTCAAGTAAATATCAATCTCATTTCCCCGTTGATGAGGACCAGGAATAAGCAAGGACAACATAAAATATGGCTCTTTCATAACCAATCAAGGCGGTAGGTTATAGGGGATAAGTATGACAGGCCACATACTATAGTTGTTGTTCATATTCCCAAAAGGGTTAAATCCATCTGTAGCCAACCCTAGCCTTACATTGCGAGGTTCGAGGGCAAAATCAGGATATTGCAAATCAAACTCCTTCCACTCCTCACTATCAGCTGGATGCCTCATTATCCCATCGTCCACACATTTGTCTATATACCATCTCATGTCCTTAGCTCTTTGGCCCGACATGTACAATCCCCTCAGTCTCGGTGTCAACGGGAAGTAACGCAATACCTTATTAGGAATCATCTTACCTTGGGCACGTGTATCCTTGTACCTAGGCGCTTCACACACCGGACATTTATCAAGGTTTTCATTTTCCTTCCAAAATAGTGCACAATCATTTTTGCATGCATCTATATGCTCGTATGACATGCCCAAGTCACGTAATATCTTCTTTGCTTCATAAGTTGACCTTGGAACCAAGTTACCTTTCGGTAAAACCTTTGTCAGCAATTCTAGCATCATATCAAGTCCCTTATTACTCAAGTTGGTCATTACCTTTACATTCAACATCTCAATAACAAACTTCAAGATGCTATAATCAGTGCAACCCGGATACAACTCACGCTTTGCATCTTCCTCAAGTTTGTCAAAATGACGCACGTCACCATCTTCGGTTGCATTTCTTGGTTCCCCTCTAATTCGGTCACCTACCAAGGCATCGATACCATCCATCTGATCACCATCTGACATTTCATTATCATGAATGTTCTCGTTCAATACATGAGGTTCTCCATGATTATACCAATTAATGTAAGATTGCATAATCCCACGATGAAGCAAATGGATACGGACAGTATTAAGAGATTGTCGATAGCAATTCCCACAATGAATACACGGGCACGGAATATTACCACTCACATCCACAACTACTCTTGCAAAATTAATAAATGCATTGACCCCTTCAATATATGGATGACTTAATCTGCCATCGGGTGTCTTACCCATTGTCATCCAACTTTTATCCATGTTTGACTACAATTACATGATGAATGTTACTTTAGTAAAATAAGAACAACTCATGCATAATGAATTCTAACATCTAAGTCTATAAGCTACTTAGATAAAGTTCTATCCTATTCATGAATGCACAAGTCTATATTAATACTTAAATAAATATACATTGCACACACAAATATACACTCCTCATATGAATTTAAACCGCTTGACAACAACCCACCACAAAACAAATTTCCAACATCACAACTATGATGCTTACAAGTATTGAAATTGAATAAAGGAACACAATTGCTACTAATCAACAAGTTTCATTAACATTTGCAAGAAATTAAAAACACTCCCAATATGAATTTAAACCACCTTATAACACCATGCAAGCCACCCGCTTGCTCCAACACAACAACCCACCACAAAACAAATTTCCAACATCACAAGTATATATAGAGTTTTATAAGTTTTTAACTAGAATATACTTACTTTGCTCAAGTTAAGTTTACAACTTTTAGAAACACACACATATACAGTTCCCACTCCAACAATTGCGTCCTTAGCTTAGCTATCTTCGCCTTAAGCTGACCAAGATGATACTCTGCATATTCCATCAAACAAAATATATTTACCCATCAAGCACTTCCATGTCATCTCAAATTACCTCAAATTCTTAAAACATCAATTTCATGCCAGTCAACTTACAAATATTGCTTATCACAAATGTCAATTTTGCATTAAAAGAAAATGGATTTTTGATTTCTTTAATCAGTGAGCTATTTTAACTATACTGAACCCAGATGTCAAAAACAAAGATTTTGTACTCAAAACCCACCTTTTGTTTCACTGTGTTACACTAAAAAAAAACACACACAATCAAATTCAAAACAAAGTCAAAACCAATTGTCTAGTGCACAAGGAACCCAACACCCAAAAAACAAAAGTTGGGCAGTTGAGAGAAGGACTAAACGAAACCCCATTAAAGAAAACCCAGCTTCCAACTCAACAACAAAAAAACACTGCATTGACTTCCTTTCTAAGCAACCACAAATGCCAATGTATTCACTGCTTTTTTTTTTCCAGATTCAATTCTTGTAAACAAAGCAAAGATAGAAAAAAAAAAATCAACACCAACTGAAGAAAAATCACAAATACAAACTAATTTTATCAACAAAATCAGAAACCATAACCATGCTCTATTTGGAAAACAGGACAATAAAAATAAAGATCAACAAAGAAAAAGAATGAAAATTAATAATGACAGATTTTCTTTTTAATATACTGAACAAATGTGAATCTGAAAGAATAACACAAACCGTTGCGAATGGGTTCTTCAAATCGGTGACGGACTTCTTCAAACCATTGCGAATGGGTTCGAATCGGCTTCTTCAAATTGGCGACGACTTCTTCAAATCGGCGACGGACTTCTTCAAACCGTTGCGAATGGGTTCGAATCGGCTTCTTCAAATCGGCGGCGGCTTTCTTCAAATCGGCGACAGATTTCTTCAAACCGTCGCGATCGGGAGCTGAAGCATCACCGGCGAGCTGAAGCGTCGCGAGATCGGGACTGGAGCGTCGCGAGATCGAGTCTGGAGCGTCGCGATATCGGGTCTAGAGCGTCGCGATATCAGGACTGGAGCGTCGCGATCGGGACTGGATCGTCGCGAGATCGGGACTGGAGCGTCGCGATATCGGGACTGGAGCGTCGCGATCGGGACTGGAGTGTCGCGAGATCGGGACTGGAGCGTCGCGATATCGGGACTGGAGCGTCGCGATATCGGGATTGGAGCGTCGCGATCGGAACTGAAGCGTCGCCGGCGTCTGAGGAACTGAAGCGTCGCCGACGTCTGAGGATGGATCGGCGACGGGGACGGAGCTTTCGGAACTGAAGCGTCACCGGCAATGGAGTTATTGGAGCGTCTGAGGATGGTTTGCTCGAATAGTGTCACAAATGAAATGGTTTGCTCGAATAGTTATTGCATTTGATGGAGTTATTGGAGCGTCTGAGAAATGGAGCTATTGTGTTTTTTGTGAAATAAAATAAAAAGGGGCCGAACTTATTTTGAGGGTAAAACTTATTGTGACGACTTATATTTCGTCACTATAAGATGTCTTTAGCGACGAAAATTAGCTTCGTCACTGATAATGATACTGATTTTTATGATTTTATTTTTAGTGACGACTTATTTTCGTCACTATTTGTGACTTTCAGTGACGAAATGGGTTTCGTCACTAATAGTATTCTTATCAGCACTTTTAGTGACGAAAATTTTCGTCACAAAAAACTTAAACTTTTAGCGACGAAATAATTCGTCGCTATAGAAGAATTTAGTTTGGCGCCTACATTTTCGTTTGGCGCCTTTAGTTCAACCCAACATATAGTGACGAAATTTATTTTTCGTCACTAAATGTTACTAATTTTTTTATATTTAGTGACGAAATATAAATTTCGTCACTAAATGGTACTTTTTAGTGACGAAAAAATTTTCCTCACTAAAATTCGTCACTGAAAATACATTTTGTTGTAGTGTATCTTGCTCACCATTCAATTTGAACTTGCACCCAACAATTTTTCTTTAAAAAATCTGAATTTTCCTTAGTCCCACATTACCTAGAGACTCATCCCAAACCCCCAACATCCAATGTAAATACCCATCTTTAGTATCAATTCAAAGTACACCCAAATTTCAAAGAAAAACATCAAATTTCTCTCTCCCCCTCTGTCCCTATTCTGTAGAATTAGTAGGAAGGTCCCTTTGGTGTTTTGGTCATTTTGGTCTCAACTCACTAGAAGGGGTAGCTTGGTCCTCTTGGTTTCGAGCTATCAACTTCCTATTAACAAATCTCACTCTAGAGAAGCTTTCTTGCTTAGGGCACTCAAGAGTGCTAGTGCATGCAGGTAAAGTTTCTAAACCTTCTTTTTTTAATTATGCACACTAGGTATTTAGATTCAAGTGTGTTTTATTTTTTAAGTTCTTCACATGTTCTTGATTGATTAGCATGCTAGACCTATGTTGTTCTTAGTCCTTGCATGTTCTAGGGCTTTTCAATTCAAATAACATGCTCATATGATAGATTAGGGTTTTTCACGCATCACACTCATATTCACCATGTCTCTCAAATTCAATTCTTCTGTTCTATCTTTGCATGCCTAGAATAAGGTTTTATAATGCTATTGAATTATTGTTTCACTTTACAATCACATGTTCTTGGATGATATAATATGATTATTGGCCACCAAAGTCTAGAAAACCGATTTCACCAGGCATAATGGGTGTCTAACATCTGCCCATCTTGTAACCTAACCTCCAAACTTAGATAAATAGTTAGTAGATTATGTTTTTCCTTGTAATTTTTTTTCGATTTATTAGATTGTAACTATAAATCAAAGCCATGTATTTTGCTAAGATTGTACCTAGGACCAACGCCATGTAAATTTCTAGTTATTTTCAAGAGATGTAATTTCAATTTCAATCATCAATAAAGATGTACGTTTTCAATTTTTTATTTTTCTTATTTTTTTTCCAATTAAATACATGGCAACTTCATTATAAAACACTTGATCTAAGAGAGATAATAACATCAGTAGAATCTCCACTCTTGAGAAGCACCAACATGACTCCATATGGGTTATGCCAAACCAAATTCTGAAAGGTTTGAGCTAGGAGCGTGGTCTCTCACACCTTATAATTTCTTATATAAATTATATGCTTTAAAAATAATTGTTTTTATAAATATTTAAAAAATGTAACTGAGATTTAGGTTATTATAGAGAAGAGAGAGGGTTTGTAACTTTGTGGAAGAAAAATAGCAAAACGAAACCCTCTCTAGAAGTCATTATGAATGGAGGCATAATGTAGGCTCATGCTCAAATTAAAGTTTCTGGGGGTGTCCATTTGATTTAAAACATTGACAATGGGTACTTTTTCTTTACCTCCAGATACATCTCAATACACCCCCTTATTGACGGTAATCTTTAATGGGTGTCCCCTCAAGCTCCTCTTATTAAACTCAATACTAATAGGAGTTTTGTAGGAAATCCGGGTTAGGTAGATGCTAGAGGGCTAGTGAGGGACTCAAAGGGTTAAAAAAAATTTCTATTTACATAGTACGACTACAAATAACACAGCCAAATATGGACTTACCTTAGTTTTGGACTTAGGTTATAACCATATAATTGCAAAATCTAATTTGACCTTAGTCATATCAAACTAACCTCCTTAGGCAATTCGTCTATGGGTTATTCTGTTATTGCTTTTACTGTAGACAAATGTTGAACAAGCCATGAATGGTGTTTCCACATTACGTCTACCGTGAAGCAAATAACTCCGCATCCTTTTAACTAGAAAGGGAAGAGAGCAAACAGAAAGAACAGTGGAATATCCTAATATCCTCATTCATCCAAAGTCAGTTATATAAAAACTTTATAATTTTTTTTATTTATTTATTGACGGATAGCGATAAAATGGTCGTTTGTATTTACAAACCGTCCATGTTAATGACGAGTAAAAGTACGGACGAGCGTAAGCGCATTAGTTCCAGATAGCATTTAATGACCAAATGATAAATAAGCACGGAGCCATTACTGCCGTCCAATTATGTGCATTTATTGGCCGTTACAAACATTAAAGGGCTGGGGTTAAATGGTCATTATTGGGCCATAAATCCTCCAACTGTGGTACAACATTCGAAAGGCCAATAGATTGAGCATTTACTCAATCTAAGGCTATATAAAGCCAAGAGAGACAAGTAAATGATTCATATTGAACACACACACACACAAATTGCTCTACAGATTACAAATTTATAAAGAGTTTAAGCTAATTTAAGTATCAGAGGGTCCTTGACAAGCTCCAAACCGGTGTCATTATCTACTTAGTGTTATCTCTTACACAGGATCTCAAGATCGTCCATCGTACTAACAAGGAACATACTAACAAGGCGAAATCGTGCTTTATCATTTTTGTTTGTTATAGGATGATTATGGGGCTATTTGGTAGACTTGTTTAAACACATGTTTTTAGTTTTTAAATAACATTACACGTATTTCTACACACTTTTTCATCCACACGTATTTTCAAAAAAGCTTTAAAATGTTGTTTAAATACACATACCAAATGGCCCTATATTTATAGATTTCATAGCTCTTAATCCCAATCCAATTTCCCATTGAGATCACAGAAATCACTACTCGAGACCCCATAGTCCAACCAGGACCACCAGGTTACCCAGTAAAAGCAACTGGCTGGCTAAGACCAAAAACAGCGATCCTTGTATATACCCCACACTAAAAAAAAAAACCAAGTCGACCTCCTCTGACTGCACTTGTATAATGGGGCCCACACCCCATCACGCTAACCGATAGTTGTACATGATGCCTTTGGTCGACTATACCCCCAATAGATATCACACACATGTCCACATAATTTCTGAATTCATAAATTGGTCTTATTGAGTAGTATTTACATGGTTTTAAAAACCGGACCGGACTGAATCAGCCGGTCTGACCGGTTCAACTGGGAACCAGCCTTTAATCCGGTCCAGTTATGGGCAAAAACCAAAAATAGCTTAAAAATCGGGAAAATTTGAAAACTGGCCGGTTCAATCGGAGAACCGAGAACTGGCACGATCAAACCGGTTACTAACCGGTTGGGATATTTGACCTTTTCCCAACCTAAACTACGTCGTTTTAGCTAAAACATAAAAACTAACCCTAAAGACTAACTGACTAAACACTCTCACTCTCTCATCATCTCACGCCTCAAGCCCTCAACCTCATCTCACACAGTCACGCCTCACTCTCTACCTCTCTGCCTCACTCAAGCTCACTCTCATCAACCACTCCACTCTCATCTCTAAATCTGAAGACCCCAATAACTCTCTCTTCTTCCTCGTCAAAGCCACAGACAAAATCAACCAAAATCTTGAAGTGTTCATCTCTAAATCCAAAGGTTTTTTCTTTTCTTTTTTCCTTCTCGGTCTCGCCCTCTCCCTCTGAGCTCTCATCTCTACTCTCTGCTTCTCGACTTCATCAAGTAATATTCTTTTCTTTTGATTTTGATTTTGATTTTGCTCTCTGCTTCTCGGCTTCATCAGCTCTGCTCTTTGTTTTTTTTTTTTTTTTTCATTTCTCTTGGCTTCATCTCAAATTCTTCGTTCATGTTCTCGGCTTCAGCTCACGTTCTCTGTTCCGTGACTTCAGGTTCTCCGTTTCGTGACCAGAATAGTACTCTGCTCCGTTCATGTTTTTGGTTCACATGATGATATTGATTTCAATTTTCTTCATAACAAATGAGGCTTGGGTCTTAAAACTTAGTAGTGGTTTGTTTGAAACTTTAAAACTTATTTGCTATTTGGATGTAATGAACTTATTTGCTATTTGCCATTTGGATGTAAATGTAATGACTAATGAACTTATTTAATTGGTTTTGTTGAAAGTTTATTATGTTAAGGATGATTGTTTTGTAATGTTATTATGTTAAATTCTTTAAAAAGATGTTATATACTTATATACTTGTATTTTTTTTTTAGAAACATATTTATTACTATTGGTTTGTTAGTTTTAGTATATTAAAAAATTATTAATTATTTATATAATTTAAATAAATAATAATTAAATTATTTATGACGTCACTGGTTCAACCATCGGTCGGACCTCAGTCCGACTATAAAACCTGTAATTAGCTATTTTTTCAATTTTTTTATCGTATCAGTTTTTAAAACCATGAGTATTTATTAAAAGTATTCCGCAAAAAAAAAATACACACAACCTTTTTGACTGGTCGATGTGTCCTTCCTCCCAAGGCGTAATAGATTAGCGTGCGCCGCATTTCTGTGGGCTCTACCTGCTAGGCCTGGGAGCCAATGTAGGCACGTGTCTCGTTTATGTTTTGGTACAGACTTCATTAGCTAAATAAAGAAAATATATAGTAATAGACCAATAGTTTATGTTTTGGTACAGACTCCATGATTTTTGTCATATTGTTTTGTGTTAAAACTTATATAATGTTTAATCTTTTAAAATTACTAATCAACCTTTTCAATGGACATCCCAAAAAAAAAAAAAAAAAAAAAAAACATTTTTCATGGACATCTTATAACTTGTAATCTCATGTTGACTTTAATTTTGTCCTCAAAAATCTATGAAATATAATTTAGAGGTGTCAACGAGTCAGGTTTGTGCTCAACTCGCTATCAACCTAATGACATAGGGTTTCCAATTGAAACCCACTGCCAACTGCGAAAAATCATGAGTCTAGTCGGATTGAACTCAGTTGGACGATGGTCAAGTTAGTCGAAGCCAATGAAGATGCTGGCGGAGGTTGTGCTAGGCAGCAATCTGTATTTTTTTGCTAGATCTGAACAAATTGGGTAGATCCGACCTCTTTCAAAGGTTTGGTTGGTTGGATTGAGTGGCTCAGGTTTTGGAGAATGAAACCGGTCACTCCCACCAACGTCGATCATGGAACTCTAGACCTACCACCAACCGTCTCTCTGCTTGTATCGGATAGTTTCAGTTCAAGTAGTTCCAAGTTGGACGGGTTCATCGGGTCGTAGTTGGATATGGACCACCCTAAAATACATATAACTAATAGTCACAGGAGAGAGAAAGAGAGAATCATGATTCCCTCCCATTAAGGAGTGAACGTTTGGATAACAGCAAGCTGTGAACGTTTTGTGCGTCCAGCATTTTTTAGTAGGTCCCGTGCACTATTTACAGGACCCGCAAGTACTTTTTTTTATTTTCTTTCAGAAAAACAACTTTAAAACTGGGTCCTACAGTACTATTCACACATTTAAAAATTATTTTGTTATAGTGCTTTCAATTTTCAGTTTTCAGCAATAAACGGTATCCAAACAAACCTGGAATATTCATGAAGTTGTTATTTCCTGTAACAAAAGTGCAACCAAACAATTAAATACCTATTTCATTATATTTTTAATTACTGATTGCACCATTTTCTTATAACTTAAAAGTTTTCATTAAAAAACTTTTACATAAGTTAAAGTTTTCTACTTTTCTCATGTTACACTAGCTTTTCAAGGTGAAAAACCTCGGTAATCATGTTATTCATTTTTATGATTATAGCAAACAAACCATGGAGTTTCGACAAACACCTTTATGGTGCTACAATGCTATAACAAGGATTTAGACAGGGAGGTTATGCCCTTCAACTCTACTCATTTTTTGGTATAAGTCCATGGTATCCCAATAAAATTTATGAATCACAAGTGGCAGTAGGGCTGCACGAAACCATGGGACAAGTACTATGTCAACCAAAATCACCAATTGAAGACGGGGGTGGCTTTATGAGAGTGTGTGTACTTATCGACATATCACAACCTTTATGTCGAGGCAGGGTGGTTGCTTTTGAGGATAATAAGGAACAATGGGTCTCTTTCAAATATGAGCGACTTCCTAACCTCTGCTATTGGTATAGGTGCCTGACACATAATGATCGAGATTGTGACTTGTGGATTTATAGTGAAGGTACTTTGGAGGAAGCAGATAAATGCTATGGTCCTTGGATACGAGCTTCTCCATTTACGAATTCACGCAGGGCAGTAGTTATGGTCCCAGGATTCTATGTGAAAAAAGATGTAGCTCCGAAAGATACCACCTCCGCTAGCTTTCCCCAGTGGCCGCTAGCGACAGGTGTACCAGCAAGTGACCAAACACCCTCCCATCCCAAATAGGTAAGTGCTATGAACGTGGAATCTCCAAATTCAAATTTCAAAAATCCTTTCTTAACAGAGAATAACACAGCTAACCTTGCTAAACCAATCCCGAATTTGATGCACACTCATAAAGGCATGGATATGTTTGAGAAACATATTAAGGAAATAGATCGTGACTTACACAAATTTGAATTACTTGGGGGAGAAAATCATGTTCATGACACGTTGATAGGTAACAGCTTTTCCCAAAATAATCCTCTAACCACCTAGATAACCCCTCAGCCCGAAACATCCTCCCACATCCCATATTTTGCTCATTTTAATTCTCTGAAGCCTATCCAACCAAAAATATCTCCCTAGAAACCTAACCTGACTCCACCTCCTACCGAAAGTCCCGAAAAATCCTTTGATATTCCCAATCCGAATAAACTCCCTAACAATACACACCCCCTAGTCACGAGGAAGAGAATCCCTAGGATTGAAGGGCAAAGAAATTTGACCAAGGTTGAAATTCTGGGACAAAAAAAAGTAGCATCCTACCACTCACATCAATCTAAGTTACCTAACAAAAAATATGTGGTTACTCAAATTGATAATGAAAACATCCATATATTGGTGGAGGCTGGTTTCCAGCCCTGCCAGAAGCAATGAGTCTACTGGTATGGAATTGTCGTAGGCATGGGAACCTACGTACAGAAGATTAGCTCACAGACATGGTGTGGGCAAAAGATCCATCACTCGTGTTCATAATTGAAACATGGACTGATAGAGCAAGGCTAGAGATAGTTCAGAGAAAAATTCAATTCAAGCACATGTTTGAAGTTCCAAGGAGAAATAAGGTAGGGGATTTGGTATTTTTTTGGAATGAAGACTTTAAGTTAGACATTGAAACCTTTTCTCCCAATCATATGGATACCACAATTACCAAGAACCAAGCTGATGAATGGAGATTTACGGGTTTTTATGGTGAACTAGATACACAAAAAAGACATGAATCCTGGACCAAGTTGCAACAATTGAAGAAGAGGGGAGTTTCACCTTGGTTGTGTGCTGAAGATTTCAACGAAATCACCCAGCAATCAGAAAAACAAGGAGGAAGATCAAGACCACATACTTAAATGCAACTGTTTAGGAATATTCTAGATGAATGTGACCTCATGGACCTAGGGTTTGTGGGCTTCCCCTTTACCTGGCATAAACATTATGCGAACTGTATGGGAGAGATTAGATAGAGAAGTGGCGACAAATGAGTGGCTCACAATGTTTCCAGGAACTAAAATTAATCACTTGGAGACAACAACTTCTAATTATAAACCTCTGTGGATAGGTCCTGAAAGTATGGGTTCTGGTTTTCAAAAACCATTATGCTTTGAGCAGATGTGGATGACGAATAAGGGTTGTAGTAACACGATAGAAGCAATATGGACAGAAAAAGTGGCAAACCCATGGGATACAAGGGTGTTAAAAAAATTGATAAGTGTGGAATTGAATTATCACGGTGTAGTAAGAAGTCTTTTGGAAGTGTAAGAAGCAAACTTATAAAAAAAGAAAAGAATTGCAACAGGCCGAGAGAGCCTTAGTTCAAATAGGTGATTCACGACGGATGAGGTTTTTGGAGTCAGAGATCAATATGCTTCTTGAAAAGGAGGCAAAGATGTGGGCATAACGATCTAAAATTATGTGGCTCAAGGATGGAGATCGAAACACTAAATTTTTTCATAGCAAAGCATCTCAGCAACAGCGCCATAATTATATCACCAAGCTGCATGACCAAACGAGTAGGTGGTGCACAAGGCACTCCCAAGTTAACGAGATTATTTTTAACTTTTATCAAGACCTTTTCAAATTTGCAAATCTGAATAGCTTGGAAGAGGTTTTGGAGGTTATTTCCCATGTGGTCACTGATGATATGAATGAGAAGCTGATCATAGATATCACAATTGAAGAGGTTAAAACGACCTTAAAACAAATGGCACCTTTGAAATCCCTGGGTCCCGACGCTATGCCCCCATTGTTTTACCAAAGTTATTGGTCTTTGATCGTATCTGGTGTTTCTCAAGCCATTTTACACTATCTAAACACAAGTACTCTGCCACAATCCCTTTGTCATACTTTTATGACCTTAATCCCCAAAGTAAAGAATCCGAAAAATGTGACACAATTTGGACCTATAAGCTTGAGTAATGTGTTGTATCAGATTTTTAAAAAAAGTCTTAGCTAATAGACTGAAAGATATTATGCCTCATATTATTTCGGAACACCAGAGTGCTTTTTTATCTGATCGCTTGATTTTTGACAATATTTTGATGGCTTTTAAAACTTTACATCATATGAGAAATCACAATAAGGGGAAAACATGTTTTATGGCTTTGAAACTCAACATAAGTAAGGCATATGACAAAGTAGAATGGTCTTACATGGAAAAAGTTTTGGTGAAGATGGGCTTCCAAGATAGGTGGGTGAAACTCATGATGTTATGCATTACCATTGCATCTTATTCAATTCTGATCAATGGAGAGCCTCATGGTGATATTTCCCCCACTAAGGGACTTCCGCAGGGGGACCCCCTCTTCCCCTACCTGTTTCTCATGTGTATTGAGGGGTTACATGCCTTGATAAGAAAGGCAGCCACTAAAGGTGATATCCGGGGAGTTTCTCTTTGCCAGAATGGACCTAAACTAACTCATCTCCTTTTTGCAAATGATAATTTGATTTTTTGCAGCGCAAAAGAGAGTGAATGCCAAAGTTTGCTAGATACTTTGGCTACATATGAGAGAGCATCTGGGCAACAAATTAATCGGGCAAAAACTACACTCTTCTTTAGCAAGTCAACAATTAAGGATATGCAAACTTTGATAAAAAAAATATGCTGGGAGTTACAGTTATACAGCAATATGAAAAATACTTGGGTCTCCCCTCTCTTGTTGGTAGAAATAAGAGAGTTTCACTCACATTAAATAGCAAATCTGAAAAAAATTACAAGGATGGGAAGCAAAGCTCTTATCTCAAGCGGAATGGGAAATATTGATCAAAGCTATGGCCTAAGCCCTACCCACCTATACTATGGCATGTTTCAAGCTTCCAACTACTCTATGTCATGAGATTGAGTCTTTGATTTGCAGATTTTTTTGGGGCCAAATTGGGTGAAGTAGCAAGAGCTATGTAAACCAAAGAATCAAGGAGGCATGGGATTCAAAGACCTTGCTTTGTTCAATGATGCACTTTTAGCGAAGCAAACGTGGTGTCTTCTTCATGATACCCAATCTCTTTTTTATCAAATGTTCAAAGCCAAGTTCTTCCCTAACTCCCTGGTGATGGAAGCAAAAAATCCAGCGGGTGCATCCTATGCTTGGAAGAGTATAATCAAGGAAAGGGAAGTCATCAAGTGTGGGGCTTTATGGCGTATTTTTTTGGGTAACTCTGTGCAAGTATGGGGTGATAATTGGCTACCTAAGAAAAACTGTCCAAGAGTTATTTCTCCAATGGTAGTTGGTGGAGAAACTACAAAAGTTGGGGACTTCATTGATCCAGTCTGTAGGGCATGGAAAGAAGATTTAGTTGAAAAAGTTTTTAACAACTTCGAAGCCTCAATTATCAAAAACATTCCTCTCTGCAGATCCATCCAAGAAGATGTTTTAATCTGGCCTTTTAATCCAGACAAGGAGTACTCAGTCAAGTCAGGTTATAGGTTCTTGCAAGAAGCCTGTATTGCTCAACAACCTGGCTTATCAACCTCGAATCCCTTGAAAGCTCTAAGGAAAAAGCTATGGAGCCTCGACATCCCAAATAAAGCAAAAAACCTAGTATGGTGAGCATGCAAGAACTCACTCCCCACCAAGACTAATCTGGTCCGTCGCAAAATCATCTCTAATGGCCTATGTGAGGTTTGCAAGCAACATGAAGAGGATGTTTTGCATGCCCTCTATCGATGCCCAAGATTGTAGAGCCTCTATAACAAAACCCCATCATGGAACCACGATATCCTCAAGCAAAGCACTTGCTTCACTGACTTTTTTGATTTTGTTTTTGCAAGTACAAAGGAACCGGGGCTCATCACCATGGTGTTGTGGAATTTGTGGAACCGCAGGAATAATCTTCGCTTAGGGAAGCCTACACTCCCTCTAGATAAGGTGCTAGAGTACTCTCAGGAGCGACGGTTTGAGTCCCCCTCCAGCCCTTCGACAGCAACAATTCCTCAGAGCAAGCAGCTAGCCACATGGTCTCCACCATCGGAACACTAGTACAAAGTCAATTTCGACAATGCCACGTTTGCAGACGAAAACACTGTGGGACTAGGCGTCATTGCTCGCAACAACGATGGCCTTGTCATGGTGTCATTGGCGTAGAAAATCCCCCTGCCATCTTCGGTAATTGAGGTCGAGGTAGTAGCAGCAAGAAGGGCACTCGAGCTTGCTATCGAACTAGGCTTTGATCGCATCATACTTAGTGGCGACTCCAGGAATTTTGTCCAGGGTGTTCCTATTCCACTTTGAAAATTTTTTTGGTAATTTCAGTCTATTTCAGGATGTTTCGGTTAATACTGGCCGAAATTCAAGATTTAGCCAGCATGAAGTTTGTGCTTAAAAAAAAATATATGTTCTTAAAACCAAAACAAATTTGCATTCTATACATCGAAAAACCTTAAAAGGAAAAAAAAAATGAAAAGAAAAGAAATGAACAGTGGTACTGTACAACTATAAGTTCATTTGAAATATTAATAAAATTATTAATTATTGTTTTTTTTTTGAGAGAGTAATTTAATTATTTAGTTGTTTCATAAATTTTTTTGTCTTTTATAAACTATAATTTGTTGTATTGTTGTTTCATTAATTATTAAATTATTAATTATTTCGTACTGACTTATTTCGGTGTACCATTTTGAGGTGTTTCGGGTTGCCTATTTTATATATATTACCTTATATTTATATATATATATATTAACTTTTTTATATTAAAAAAAATCTCAAATAAAGTAAGCAGATAATTTTCCCTATAAAATAAAGTAAGTAGATCATTCTAATTGTTACTAAAAAATAATTAGTAATGGAAATAAAAGAAACAAGTTGGGTAATTATATAGAAGGAACTTGCAAGAAGTTTCCTTTTACTAACTTTTCCCATTTTCCAACCCACGCACATGGCCTACACTATTTACTTCTCATCTCACCTGACCACTCTTCTCCTTCTTTTCATTTCCAAAGTTACCACGTCTCTTCAATCTTCAGTGGCTCAGGTGCTCTCTTCAGTCTCTTTTCTCCTCTTTTTCCTCTTCTTCTTCTTTTGTATTTTCTCTCTCACACCGGCTCTACTTCATGCCTTCATCTCGTTCTTTTTTCTTTTTTCCTTTCTTTTTCATCTCCTCCTTTTTTTCTTCTCAGATTCTTTGCTACAATTTTTTTTTTTAGTTCAAAATTTGTTTGGCATAAAAATTTTGAGGGTGTTCCTGATATTGCTTAAGGGTGTTCCTATTTTTTTTTTTTTTCAAGTCCAGGGTGTTCCCAGGAACACCCTAGACTCTGAGTGGCGCCGCCACTGATCATACTTGAAGGAGACTCTAAAACTTTGTACAAGGCTTTGAAAATAGAGGGCAGCAACTTAGCACCCTACGGACACTTAGTGCGAGACATGTTATTTCTTAGTACACACTTCTCAGCTTTTAAAACGTCTCTTGTACATAGATTTGGTAATAGTTTGGCTCATTCTTTAACAAGGAAATCAAAATTCCTAGCTCATATGTCAGTCTGGATGGAAGATGTACCACCAGACCTCCTATCTGTATTACATGCTGATTTCATCGGTCTCCCTTAATATTAAGCATGGACTTCTTTCTCAAAAAAAAAAAAAAAAAAAAAAAAGGTATGAGATATATTGTTATTTCAACGGAAAATGTTTAATTTTGGAAAGGTTTTTTTTATTTTTTATTTTTTATTTTATATTATATAGAATTATAATTTTCGAAGGTATGTAATCTTTATTCTTTAAAGCTATTTTATGAGTATTTTGTGATCTTATGATAAGATATAATTTTTTATACAAAATTCTAAATTTCTTTTCCTTGAAAATTCAAAAAGATTTATTAACTATTCAAAATATATATTTTAAAAGGACCCATTTGGTTAAGATTTTTTGAAAAGAATGGAACATCAAGGAAGGAAAATAGGATGAAGATCTATTTTCATCTATTTGGTATGACTGAAAGCTTAGAGAATGAAAAACATGAACATGTGGCATTTTCCATGTAGAACCACAAACTTAATCCCAAATCGGAGAGAAAAAGATAAAAGAAAATAGGGAAAGAGTATACAATTACATTTTTACCCCTCTATTTACCATATGCTTTCTAATATACATTTTTTAAATAAAAAAATTGTTGCTTCGCTTTGGGATTACTAGTGCTTCTTTTTCTTTTTGTTACTTATCGAATATATATACATGCCTTGGTTTTGTGGAAAGTATGAAATTAAGAAAGAAATCTCCATTTGTACATATAATACCAGACTACCAGTACTCTTCTTAATAAATGATGTAACTATTAACCTACCCAATAAACAAATTGATGTAATTATTATTTTATTGCACACAACAAGTCCATTGTTAGCCTTTTGATTCTAAAAATATAAATAAATAAATAAAAAGGTATATTACACTTTATCTTAGCCAAAAGGCCGAGAAAGGTATAATGAAAAGGTATACAGTTAGCCCATGACAAAGCTTGAGCATCAATCCTAATATTCATTTTTAAGTTTTAACATTATTGAAATTAAATTTTAAATAAATGATATGAAAAATAATAAATAAATAAAAGGTTTCTTTTTATAATAGGGGTGTGGGGGGACGAGGATCCGAGAATACAAACAAAGGGATTAAGGATAACGCCAAGGAAACGAACCTCAGAAGGCACCAGCAGAATGTCCTCGGAAAAATACAAATGACCCCATGCAAGTGCAAAAAGACTACAATGGACAAGAACTCTAAGGATGCCAACATGCGCTTGGGAAACCGAGAACCAAGGCTAACAGTTGTCGGGTGCAAACCGAGGGCGCAGAGAAAGATTTGTCACCAAGCAGGGAAGAAAGGAAATAGGATGGATAAAGCATCCATCACCTCCGCATTTAATGCACTGCAACCACTTAGCTGGCTGCATTAATGAGGAAATGACTTATGAACAGTGTCCACCCAGCTCATACCATAGTGTAGAAACCTTTTAGTAAGGCCCTGATGGGACAAGTATCAAAGAAATCTGATCTTGGCCTTCCAAATGTAGGGCTCAGATACATCTTGGCTGATTATATAAAGCCAAGAAGCCCTTGGAGCGGGGGATGGACTTCTTAAACTTAAAAACTACTTGTAATCTCTATCTCGGACTAAACCCGAGGACCCTAATATAAGCATTTTAAGACTGTTTCGTATACGATATCATCTGTCTACACTTGGAATTAATTCAATGATTCCCACTTTAATCTTTTCATCTCGTTAAGGGCATTTAAGGTTGATTGAGCATCCCACCTCTTAAAAATTAATTGTATGAGCAAGAGTAGCAAGTTTGTATCAAACATAATCCTTACTCACTTTTTGCCTGCCACAAGGGGTATAATAGTCATTAACACAATATTATTATTGATTTCCTTCATTTTTCCTTCCCAAGTATATTAGTAGTATATATATGTGATGCGTGGACTAATTAAAAATTATACGTAAATAAAAGAAAATTTATAAATATAATTAAAATTTGATAATTAATAAGTTACTTAAAGCTTTAATAGAGTTTCATCTAGAATAAATTAGTATCTTCATAATTAATGAGACACAACACAAAAGCTCATCAATTTTATAATTTGTAACACTTATATTGAACTACTTAATGTAAACAGAAAATGTAAGACTAACTTTTATTATATTATCTTCTCAAAAAAAAATTTATTATATTAAGACACATAATTATAATATATGATCAAAATAAGCAAATTAAATAATTGATTTCTTTAATATTTATTGAAAGTTCTGTAATAAAGTTCTAGTTGAAGTAAAATTATATATACGGACGGTTCAAATTTCAAAATAGAAGTGGACAAAGTGTAACATCCTAAGTCTTAATTTCAACATAAGCACCAATTCAACGTATTCTCTTATAAGAAACAAAAGGGGGGAAAAACACACACACAAGCGGCAGGTTACTTATGCCGTGTGGACAATTGGACATGCAACTCCGTGTAGCCCATGTAGGACCATCCCGTCGACGTGGCACGTCTTAAGAACGACAACTCCTACAATGAACTTTAGCGTAATGAACACCCATCCAACCGTGGACCGTTGATTCTGTCATAAACCTTGAGGCGTAGTGCTATAGTGCACGCATCACCTCAGCAATGCTACCCTTTTTCGGCTTTGCCAAAGCGCAACAAACCAAAATAAAACAACAGGCTGCACATCTCAGGAGATTCTAGGCTTTTTTCCCTATTGAGCAAAATATTTGGCAATATGTTCCTGTTTCCAAACTATATAGGAGCGTGTTCCTGTTTCAATACTCGACCACCCAATAATCGAGGTATTTAAGGAACTCGACTATTATAAAGCCGAGTTCTTGGCAGGTTCTTGCCACGGTGGAGATCCAGTGTGGCTTTTGGGCAATAAAATATTCCCGCGTAACCGTTTAGAACTCAGCAATGTAGAAACTGAGTTATATGCAGAATAAATTGGAATTTTGAATGTAACATCTCCAAAATAGTTTGTCTCCCTCCCTCAGTCTGATCAGTAGCCACCCTCAATCCATTCTATCTCCCTCCCTCAGTCCGTTCAGAGTAGACAAAGCCAAGTTCGCATCTTCAAGTTCTCTTATTTCTACCCGTAGGCTGAAGCTCAACGCAAACCCACACCCAAAACTCTCACCATAACTCTCACATAGCTGACGGTCAACCCAATCCATCTTCAGAGTTAAAGGATTAGAAACGTATTAAGGTAATTTGTAAATGCTGAGTTCAATTTTTTTTCCCTATGCATTTAATCTGAGTTAAGTGTGGCTTATGCATGTACTCTGATTTGAGTGTGGCTTCTTAAGTTTTTCTCTGTTAGATTTTTCTCTATTCATTATTATTGTTGCTGTTTGAGCTTTGTTGGGTTTGGTTTTGAACTAGGTTTTGATGCATAACTAGGGCACAAATTCATGTAAAATACAATTGGCATGACAATGGTGTTCATTATTAGGGAAAATTGCTTTTTAATTCATATAGTTTGAAACTGTATCAAATCAAACTCTATAATTTCAACAGAAAGTTAAAATAAATAAATAAATAAATCTAATCTTTACCCTAGAACTATATCGTATTTGGGCTTTAATATGGATTGTGGGTCTAATTTGTTCTCTTAAAGTAGGAGCTTTAAAATATAATTTTTTCCACATACTTATAATAAACTAACTAGAGACTCAATAAAGCTATAGAAACATCTTATGGCAAGAAATGTGAATTGTGTCTCAATTACGTTTCTTGATTTCTCTAACAAAAGGTATAGCTAGCCTGAATTTTATAATTTAAAAAATAATATTCATCTTGAAAGCTAGCTAGAGACTTCACTTTCATGACCCGACTTTGTGGATGCTATTGACAATGGGATTACATTTTAGATAGTATGTACTCCACACTCCATCCAAGTTTCTTATTATGAATCATGAAAGACTGAATTTTAATGCAAAATGTTGTGAGGTGGGTTTGTGAGAGACTGAATTTTAATGCAAAATGTTGTGTATGTAGTAGAACTCTTTTTTTTTTTAGGAAAGTAGTAGAACTCTTTTGTGAAGGAAAATGCTAAAGGTGACGCAATTTTTACTACATAAAGCTTACAAACTAATGAGTCAATGAATGTGATTAGTGGGTTTCAACAACCTCCTAACTAAACATTTGAATTGTCTGTTGTAAGGTTGAATTTAATCAACCATACTGTTGGCTTTATTCCGTGCCAATTTGCTTGTAATTCAGCACTTAGAAACTCTGTATTTAGGTGGGAATCATGTAAGGGTAGTGTGTGAAAGAGTGTGAAGAAATGCTCAAGATTGTATATTGAAACAGGGACTCGCGACTGGATCTCGCGGGTGGCTCGCGACTGGCAAGCCGCCAGATGATGCACACGAGTGAAGCATGCAGGGGAGTTGAAGAGTCACGCCAGCTGTTGCACTACAGGACAAAAGTCCCAAGCTGGCCAAGCAGTTATCTCGCGGCTTGAACTCGCGACTCAGTCAAGTCGTGAGGCCAAGTCGCCAAGACACCTTGTTTGGGAAAAACTGACTCTTCGCATTCCAACACACCCTACTATATATAGACCCTTATACCCACGAAATGTAGAGAGCTTTCAGAGAGAATTTCAAGAGAAAAACTCTAGAGAAAAACAAGATTGACTCATCCACAATCTTTACATAGAGACTCTTCAAATTCCTCTACCCTCACCATCTCCATTGTTACATCCTTGGGAGGTTTTTAGCCAAATCCTTTTCTCACCATACCCACATCTGTGAGAAGGCTTTTTGGTACTTTGGGAAGCAGTTAGGAAGGGACCAATTCACATTGGTTGATGCTATGGGCTATAGCGGAATCCGGTAAGTTAAAGAAGAAATAGGTTCGGCGCAACCTTGTTGGAGTAGGAGCTTGGAGGGCTTAGGTACACTGGGTAGATTAGGCTTGGAGGGTCTTCTACTGTTCATGTATCCCAACTACATTCTTTAGTGGATTATTTACCGTTTAGAGGGCGGCGGAGAGGTTTTACGCCGGGGGCTTTGGTTTCCTCTTCGATAACACATCGTTGTGTTGTCCTTGTGTTTGCATCTCTCTTCCCTTAATCTTTGCCATTTAATTTCTACTGTGGATGTGATTTTATTTGGTTTAGATTGTTTATCAATTCTGTTATATGCTTATGTTCATGTTCCGCACATTAATTGTTTGATAATAAGCTTGAATTGATAATTTGGAAATTGGGGGTCTAAACGTTCATAGTGTTTTATACGCTATTTGAACTTTCATCTCTTTATGATTGGTGACATATCAGTTTGTTAGGTCAATGTAGTAAAACTTGTAGTATCTGTAGCAATACTCGTATCTGTAGCAATACTCATTTGTAAATAATTATAGAGAAAAATCTAATTTTACAACTTGCTGAATTGTGCGACTGTAAGTGGCGGACACTTTTTGCCCATGTAGACCCACCACTTGCTATCGCATAAGGCAACAAGTTGTGAAATTGGGTGTGAGGATGGGTGTATCCATAGGAGAACTGATATTTTGAATTCAATTCACGCAAAAGCTATGGCTACATGTGTACTCATTCTTGATTTAGTTGATTAGCCTGTGTATGATGATTAACGGTTTGGAATTAAGTAAGCCTTCTTAAATAGACATAGAGAGTAGGGGGCATTAATGACTTATTTGGGAGTTCATTCGAAGAAAAAAAAGATTTGAATTGGGTGGTTTGATGTAGGCTTTACTAGTGCTATATATATTTAATCATAGGTGAGTGATGTCAAAAGACAAGGTTGTTGAATTGAGGTTGACTATGATTGTGGAATTTGAAGCATATTTTGTGGTTCAATAATATTTTTAGGTTTAAACTGAAAGTTCAAATAGTGTATAAAACACCTATGAACGTTTAAACCCCCAATTTACAAATTATCAATTCAAACTTATTATCAAACAATGTATGTGCGGAACATGAAAATAAGCTAAAACAGAATTAATAAACAATCTAAACCAATAAAAATCACATCCACAACAGAAATTAAATGGCAAAGATTAAGGGAAGAAAGATGCAAACACAAGGACAACACAATGATGTGTTATCGAAGAGGAAACCAAAGCCCTTGTGTATGAAGTTGGGATACATGAATAGTAGAAGACCCTCCAAGTCTAATCTACCCAGTGTACCTAAGCCCTCCAAGCTTCTTGCTCCAACGAGGTTACGCCGAACCTTAGTCTTTTCTAGCTTACCGGATTCCGCTATAGCCCATAGCATCAACCAATAACCATTGGTTCCTTCTTAACTGCTTCCCAAAGCACCAAAAAGCCTTCTCACAGATGTGGGTATGGTGAGAAAAGGATTTGACTAAGAACCTCTCAAGAATGTAACAATGAAGAGGGTGAGAGTAGAGGAATTTGAAGAGTCTCTATGTAAAAATTGTGGATGAGTCAATCTTATTTTTCTCTAGGGTTTCTCTCTCAAAATTCTCTCTGGAAGCTCTCTACATTTCGTGGGTATAAGGGGTATTTATACTGGTGTGAGAAAGGAATGCGAAGAGTCAGGTTTTTCAAAACAGAGCTGGCTGGCGGTTTGACCTCGCGACTTGACTAAGTCACGAATTCTAGCCGCAAGCTAACAAAACGGCCAGGCTGGACTTTTTGTCCTGTAGTGCTTCAACTGACATGACTATTCATCTTCTCTGCACGCTTCATTCTTGTGCTGCAGTTGGCGGCTTGCCAGTCGCGAGTCACCCACGAGTCCCAGCCGCGAGTCTCTGCATCCTTGCACAATCTTGAGCATTTCTTCACACTTCTCTCACACACTACCCTTACATGATTCCCACCTAAATACAAGGTTACTAATTGCTAAAATACAAGCAAATTTGGCATGGAATAAAGCCAACAGAATGGTTGATTAAATTCAACCTTACATAAACTCTAGTGCTTTTTCTTTTTTTTAAATGTAAACCTATTTTGTAAAGGTAAGTACAATGCACAACCATATGGGATTCAAACTTTGAGTTTAAAAGTTAAGGTCTTTTCCCTTATATTAAAGCTATAGCTACATATGTACTCACTCTTGAGTTAGTTGAGACTCAAAAAAAAGGGGGGATGGGGGGGGGGGGGGGGGTGTAAGTATGAGCTAAACTTTCATTGCATTGCCTACCAATCACCTTTCCTTGATTCCGTACAAGTGTACAACCTATTTTACGACCTTTTTATATGTTTATAAAGCACATGGGTTTGGGTTGTATGATTATAATCTGGCTCTGATAAAGTCCTGGGTAAAACATTCATTGCAGTGGACTTTATTGGTTTTAGTTTAGTCCTGGTGTTGATCTGCGGGAATTCAACCTGAATTGTTGTTATCTTTTACCTGAATCTTAAGTATGTCTATCTTCTTCATATATGTAATGGTTTTGATAGTTTAAAAACATAATTTCTATAGTAAGTTTCCCCTCCAAATTTCATGGTGATCGGTTCTGATGGAAAGTTTAAACTTTTTGAAATTCTGTTCTGCCAGATTTGAACCTCATGCATGTTCAAATTTAACAGTGTGAGCATGGCTTGCTTGGATTGTACTTAATCTCATTTAGATGTCAGAGATCAATTACAATATTCAGCAATGACAAGAATTTCGTAATGATTTAAGTCATGGGAATTATATGATTTCGTAATTTTAAAGTATTTTTGAACCCTTGATACATGTTTATAGAGAATACCATGAGTTTGGAAAAATTCCTTTGTTTGGAATCTTGTCTTGGTTTTTTTTTTTTTTGGCAAAAGGAAGATTGCTTTGTAGTGTAATTTCGACTGACAGTTCTTAAGACTGGTTGCAGTTGTAAGTCTGACCATTTTAAGGTTCGAATTTAAAAGAATTTTTTTTTTCTATTTATTTAGTTATAAAATTGATGATTTTTTTTCTAACTAATTTGAAGAATAAGAGAAATAGAAAAGATTCATTATCCATAATCTCAAAATTGTTAACTCTTGGACTGTATTCATATAAATAAATAATAATAAAAACCCAAAAGAAAAGAAAGCAAAGCTCTTAGACTGTTATGGTCACCAATTCAATGTTCATTTTGTTAGGATTAGTGCACTTAAATCCTATTGTATGATGCTATATATGATATTAAGTATGAAATTACGTATAACTTAATATTGTGTTTAATAAAGTTGTTTTATTATTATCTAAAATAATTGTAACATGAATATTCGGACATTATCATATAGTTCATGAGATGCATAGTATGTGATATATGTGAAAAGTCACAGAAGATATAAATCACAAGTTCTTTGTAAACTCAGAATTTTAGTTCGTAGTCGGTGATGAAATTGGACATTTCATCTATGAAGACTATAACATATCAACTAAAATGATTTGTCTTGATCATGGAAGTGGAGACTTCTAGTTGGTATATTGATATGTTTTAAGAGTTAAGACATATTGAACTAGACCGCTGTGAGATTTATTATTCTTCTAACGACTGTCAATTGAATAATAAGTCTCACGACTTCTATTTACATGAATTCTTAATCCTGAGAGAATAATGGACATGATCATGAAGTGTAGGTTGCTTTGATATATCAGGAGTGAGATCTAAAGTAACGGTCAAAACCTTAGTATGTTGGGCAGCCACATTTAGTGTTGATGGAACATATATTCTCAAGATGAAATTCATAGTCCCTTAACGGAGATACAAAATTTTCCCTTGAGATAAGTTTAATGGGTTTGTTATTCAGAATGTTAAGCCTAACTACTTTAGTAAATAGTTACTAAAGTATATATTTATGGAATTGGATTTCATAAATATATGATGAATAACATAAAGGATTAAACCGGGTACTCAAGAATTAAGATGTAGTAATCTACAAAGTGGCAGTCTACATTAATGACTTTGTATTACTACGAATATTTTATGAATGGGCTGCATGCACAATAAAGTCTTGGGATATAATTTATTAATAAGGCCTAGAGTGCAATTATATTTATATAATGGTATTAAATATAATTAATGGTAACTTCGGACTTGTCAAGAGTTGACAGAAAAGCCCAAAGCCCATTGGAGCTAGTGTCTTATTGGTCCCTTTTGGTCCCACTCCAAGCCACATACTCTAACCCAATTAGATGATCAGTTATAAGGAGAGAAACATACAGAATTTTGAGATATATATGAAATGGTTTGTATGTGAGTGTTAGACACTTTTTCATTCTCTTTAGAACATACACATATAACTGATTGAGAGACCACATATCTTGTGCATCAAGTGGAATTGGAGTGAAGATTAAAAGTATTCCCAAGTACTCTTCATCTTTGGTTTTGAATTTCACCGCATCAAGGTACACTCTCTTGTTCATATATTCCGAAATTTACATAGTACATGTTATCAATTACGAATGAAGTAGATCCATTAATTTTCCGTTACGTACATGCATATTTCCATCAAATGGTATCAGAGCGGTCTTCAATTTCAAATTTGTATAACATGTTTTGTGAGTTTTGGAATGAGAGATAATAGTTTCATGTTGTTAGAAGATTATGCATTTAATTTTCTATATGATTGTTGAAACTATGTTTTGATCAAAACTGAAATTGATGTTATGATGTTATTTAAATTTGAATTAAAGTATGTTAAATTGAACTTTAAGGCTATAGCATCAATGGAATTCAGTTTTGATATCATTCTCTGTCTATCACGTTCATATGATGCTTGTTTGTTCATGAAAAACCGTAGAAAACTGCCTTAGAAAATTTCTGGAAATTCGGATTCACGAGTTTCGATTGCTATTCAATCGATCGAATTTGCTTTTCGATCGATCGAGAGGTGATCAAGTATCGATTGAACCAGGCAGATGGTCAAGTTCGAATTTTTAATTTTTTCGACCGATCGAGGGGCACATTCGATCCGTCGAAAGAAGGAAATTCAAAATTTTTTCTAAGTGTTTTCACATGTATAAAGAGCAAGGCTATGTGTAATTAGATTATGCATGTTTCAAAATTAAAAACCAATCTTTTAAAACATCTAGTAGGAGAGAGATACAAGGGTTGGATCTCACAGCCTCCATTGTTGGTTCATAGTAGTGTGAAATATATACCTTGTCTTTGCCTCAAGCTTAGCATTCCATGCAGAGAGTATTTATTTCATGGTCCTACAAGATTGAATTTCTAGGTTTATAGTGGTTTGATCAAACATCTTGTCTTAGCTTCGAGCTTTGCATTCCATGCGGAGGGTATTTTGTATCATGGTACTACAAAATAAGCCTGTTAAGGGGATGAAATGTGGCTACACATGATTCTAGACAATGGTATACACTAGACTAAGTATTATAGTATCCTCTATGCTGAGTTCTTACTATCATTATTTAGAGGCCAAATATATAACGGCATATTATTAGTATTTGATAAGAGTTATCATGATAGCACTAATAATGAGAATAGTTCTCAATTGATCATAGTATTTAATGTTCACTCTATGCTGAGGGATATTGAGTATAGGATTGGGTTGTCATTGTACATATTATATTATGGTTTTATTAAGGTTCCATACTATATGATTATATGCTAAATTGATAATGTCCAGTTTACTTATTATATTCATGTTTATTATTTTCATATTTGAACATGGCATCATTTAGCCCACTTGTAACCATTCTTAATCAAAACAAACTGACTGGATCCAACTATGTTGACTGGAAAAGAAATTTGGACATTGTTCTTACTGCTGAAGAGCACAAATATGTGCTTACTAAACCATGTCCTAGCTTTCCTTCATTAGATGCTCCTCCTGAGGAAAAACAGCAATATGATCGTTGGCAGAAATCTAATGAGATGGCCAAGTGCTACATTCTAGCATCTATCTCAAATGTTCTAAAGCATCAAATGCAAGATGTAGAACTAACTTCAGACATAATGCTAAGTCTGAAGGAGATGTTTGGTGAGCAAGGCCGTTCTGCAAGGCCAGAAACCATGAGGCAAATTTATAATACCAAAATGGCTGAAGGTAGTTCAGTAAGGGAGCATTGTCTTACAATAATCTCTAATCTGAATACATTGGAAGTTTTAGGTGCCGATAATGATGGAGAATCCCAAGTGGATATGATACTTCAGTCACTACTAGAATCATTCAAGAAATTCAAACTTAACTCTAATATGAACAAAAAGATTTATACATTGTCTGAATTAATGAATGAGTTGGTAGGGGCAGAAGGCATCCTTGGTACTTTTAATGTTGAAGCCAATATTGGTGAAGCTTCAACTTCTCCACCTAAGTTGAAAGGCGAGGGTAAGAAGAAGAAGAAGAAGGACTTCACCAAGCAAGAGGGTAAACAAATTGCCTTAGGGGTTGCCGACAAAGGAAAGTGTTTCCATTGTGGTGAGAAAGGACATTGGAAGAGGAATTGTCCAAAATTCAAGGCTACCAATAATAAGGGTATGAAAAGTACATTCCTTCTTGAAATATGTTTAGTATAAAATCCCACAGAATCCTGGTGTGTGGATTCAGGTTGTACTAATCATATCTGCAATTCTTTGCAGGGGTTCCAAGAGACCAGAAAGCTTAATGAAGGGAAATTGTTTCTTACTTTGGCTGATGGGAGAAGGATTCCGGTTATAGCTGTTGGTGTTTATAATTTATGTTTTGAGTCTAGGGTTTCAATATTGGAAGACTATCTGTATGTACCTAATGTTCGTAGGAATTTAATTTCTACAACTTATTTAGGTAAACATGGATATTGCGTTATTCTTAAAGACAATGTTATAATAAAGAAGGGTAAAATGTTTATCTGTTCTGGCAATATTGTTGATGGTCTTTATATTTTAACTCCTGATAAGCATGAATTATATAATTCTGAATTAGATAATGACTCTCATGTAAAATCATTAAAGAGAAAGTTTCCTTCTACTAGTGATGCATATCTTTGGCATTTACGTTTTGGTCATATTAATTCAAATAGGATTCAAAGACTGATCGAAGATTGTCTTGTAGAGCCTATGGACTTTGATGAATTTCCAATTTGTGAATCTTGTTTGGAAGGTAAAATGACCAAACAACCCTTTAATGCAAAAGGTAGGAGAGCCCAAGATTTGCTAGAATTAGTACATTCAGATGTATGTGGTCCTATGTCAATCCAAGCAAGAGGTGGCTATGAGTATTTCATTACATTCACTGATGATTACTCTAGATTTGTTTATGTGTACCTAATGAAATGGAAGTTCGAAACCTTTGAAAAGTTCAAAGAGTTTAGGGCTGATGTTGAGAATCAATTGGGTAAACGCATAAAGGCCATTCGATCTGATCGAGGTGGCGAATACCTTCTTGGGGTTTTCAAGGATTACTTAACTGAAAATGGGATTATAACTTAATTGACTGCACCTGGAACTCCACAACAAAATGGTGTAGCAGAAAGAAGGAATAGGACTCTTTTAGATATGGTTAGGTCCATGATGAGTTATTCAACTCTACCTATCTCTTTTTGGGGATATGCCTTAAATACTGCAATGTATCTTCTGAATTTAGTACCTTCGAAGTCTGTTCCTAAAACACCTGTAGAATTGTGGAATGAGCGTAAACCTAGTATGAGACATCTCCATATTTGGGGTTGCCCAGCACATGTGTTGAAAGGAAAGTCTGACAAGTTACAGCCTAAAACAGAAGTGGTTTTCTTTGTAGGGTATCCAAAAGGAACTGTTGGAGGTTTATTCTATAGTTATAAAGATAATAAAGTATTTGTTAGCACATATGCCAAATTCTTGGAAAATGACTATATGAATGATTATACTTCTAGAAGTAAAGTTGTATCGGCTGAAATGAATGAACCTGTAATTGAACAACCAATGGATGAAACTAGGGATGATGTGGCTATATTAGATACACCACAAGATACTACTAATGAGATGTCTAGTACACAGGTGCCTCGTCATAATGGGAGAATTGTTTAGCCTGCTATAAGATTTATAGGTTTGGGAGAAACTTATGAAGCTATCTCAGAAGAGGCTGAATCGGATCCCTACACTTATGAAGAGGCAATGAATGATATAGATGCACATCATTGGGTCCAAGCTATGAAATCTGAATTAGATTCAATGTATTCCAATCATGTTTGGGATCTTGTAAAGGCGCCTAACGACATTAAACCTGTTGGTTGCAAATGGGTTTACAAGAGGAAGAGAGGGATAAATGGAAAGGTTGAAACCTTTAAAGCAAGGCTAGTAACAAAAGGGTATACTCAAAAAGAAGGTATTGATTATGAGGAAACCTTTTCACCAGTAGCAATGCTTAAATCTATCAGAATTCTCTTATCCATTGTTGTTCATTATGATTATGAGATTTGGAAAATGGATGTCAAGACTGCATTTCTTAATGGCAATCTTGAAGATGAAATCTATATGATGCAACCGGAAGGTTTCATAGATCTGAAATGACCAACTAACCTACTAAAGTATCATAGACTTGAAAGATGCAATGCTGAAATGCTGGACTGTGAATGATTCACAATTGTCATGTCAAACAATCTTGAGTGCAACTAAACAAACCCAAACTAGCTATAAGAATTCAAAATTATACATATATTCTATAACAGTCAGGATTCTATGTGTTTGGTGAACATAATTTTTTAATAAGAGAGACAAATTGCAAACAGAAAGACCGCAACTACTAAACTATTGCACGATTATTCGTAACTACAGTGAGGCCACATGGTAAAATAGAAATTATGCATCTCAAGTAGACAAATCATATCAATAAAACAAATGAAAACAAAATTCCAATAATGAAAACTAGACTGACCTCACAACCAAGGCAGAAGGCGATCTTGGGCCTATCAATTAAGACGTGGAGTTCCTCTGTCTGATGACCAAAGGCCTAAGACTCAAGAGGAAGTAGATATAATGAGACAAGTTCCTTATGCTTCTGCAGTGTGAAGTCTCATGTATGCCATGCTTTATACTAGACCAGATATCTGCTATTCAATTGGCATGGTCAGTCGATATTAATCAAATCCAAGACCAAAACATTGGCAAGTTGTAAATCATATTCTCAAGTATCTACGGAAAACAAGAGATTATATGCTTGTTTACCGGTGTGAGGATTTGATTCCCATTGGCTATACAGATTCAGACTTTCAATCGGATCTAGATTTCAGAAAATCCACATCAGGATGTGTATTCACCTTAGGAGGTGGAGCCATAAGTTGAAGGAGTATTAAGCAATCTTGTATTACAGACTCTACCATGGAAGCTGAGTATATTGCTGCTTTTGAAACAACAAAAGAAGTTGTCTGGCTCAAGAAATTCCTTTCTGGCCTTGGTGTAATGAGAATGGAGCAAGTTCCAATTACATTGTTTTGTGACAATAGTGGAGCAATTGCACAATCTAAAGATCCAAAGAATCACAAGAAAGGAAAGCACATTGAGAGGAAGTACCACATCATTCGAGATATTGTTGCTCGTGGAGATGTGGTGGTAGCAAAGATTGAAAGTGCAAATAATCTAGCAAATCCATTTACCAAAGCCTTGCCTCAAAGGACTTTCGAGTCACATTTGGAGGGAATGAGAGTTAGATTAGTGCACAATAGTCTTTAGGGCAAGTTGGAGATTGTTAGAATTAGTGCCCTTAAATCTTATTGTATGATGTTATGTATGATATTAAGTATGACATTATGTATGACTTAATATTGTGTTTAATAAAGTTGTTTTATTATTATCTAAAATAATTGTAACATGAATATTTAAACATTATCATATAGTCCATGAGATACATAGTATTTGATTTATGTAAAAAGTCACAGAAGATATAAATTACAAGTTCTTTATAAACTCAGAATTTTAGTTCGTATTCGGTGATGAAATTGGGTATTTCATCTGCTAAGACTATAACATATCAATTAAGATGATTTGTCTTGATCATGGAAATGGAGACTTTTAGTTAGTATGTTGATATGTTTTAAGAGTTAAGACATATTGAACTGGACCGCTGTAAGATTTATTATTCTCCTAACGACTACCAATTGAATAATAAATTTCACGACTTCTATTTACATGAACTCTTAATCCTGAGAGAATAATGGACCTGATCATGAAGTGTAGGTTGCTTTTATATATCAGGAGTGAGATTTAAAGTAACGGTCAAAACCTCAGTATGTTGGGCAGCCACATTTAGTGTTGATGGAACATATATTCTCAAGATGGAATTCATAGTCTCTTAACGGAGATATAAAATATTCCCTTGAGATAAGTTTAATAAGTTTGTTTTTAAGAATGTTAGGCCTAACTACTTTAGTAAATAGTTACTAAAGTATATATTTATAGAATTGGATTTCATAAATATATGATGAATAACATAAAAGATTAAACCGGGTACTCAATGATTAAGATATAGTAATCTACAAAGTGGCAGTCTACATTAATGACTTTGTATTACTACAAATATTTTATGAAGGGGTTGCATGCACAATAAAGTCTTGGGATATAATTTATTAATAAATCTTAGAGTGCAATTATATTTATATAGTGATATTAAATATAATTAATGGTAACTTTGGACTTGTCAAGAGTTGACAGAAAAGCCCAAGGCCCATTGGAGCTAGTGTCTTATTGATTCCTTTTGGTCCCACTCCAAGCCACATACTCTAGCCCAATTAGATGATCAGTTATAAGGAGAGAAACATACAGAATTTTGAGATATATATGAAATGGTTTGTATGTGAGTGTTAGACACTTTTTCATTCTCTCTAGAACATACACATATAACTGATTGAAAGACCACACATCTTGGGCATCAAGTGGAATTGGAGTGAAGATTAAAAGTATTCCCAAGTACTCTTCATCTTTGGTTTTGAATTTCATCGCATCAAGGTACACTCTCTTGTTCATATATTCTGAAATTTACATAGTACATGTTATCAATTGCGAATGAAGTAGATCCGTTAATTTTCCGCTGCGTACATGCATATTTCCATCACATTTGACACATAACTATGCACACACCATCATTTGATGGTATAGAACTCACAATTGTTTAATCCATTTTATTAAGCTCAATATTAATTTGATTATTATTAGTTACCTCCAAAGCTGTGCTTGTGAGTGAGATGTCCATTACCTACTTCTATGTTTGTCACCCCCTTTTTTCTTGAAAAAACTCCTCACTAGCCACTAACTTACTATGAACCCTTTTCACTTCTTGCTTTATGAAATAAAATATCTTTTAGAATGTGATGTCAAGTACGGAGGTACTTAAAGAATAGGGGAAAAAGTGTTTTTCCCCTAATATCTTTATCTTTTCAAAAGTTGTTTTCTGTCTAAAGCTGCATGTTAGTTGTTATGATACTTTCATAGTTAATATGCAAGTTCTATGTTTTTTGCAAGTCCTGGCTATATTGGAAAATATGAATGTTTATAATTACAAGTCCTGGCAGTATTGTTAATGTCTGCCTGCGATCAATGGTTTATTAACATGATTGCATGCATGTCAGATATGCAACAACTGCCAAATATGGATCCTGGACCCGTGGTTGGTACACAGTTGACGCAATAGCCGGCTCATCGATCCACGGCATTATGGGAGACGCCTGCCGTCAGTCAGGTACGTAGTTGTACTGAACTTCGGACATGTCGAAATCATTTCTTTTTCTTTCTGTAGGGTTCTTTGATTATTTGTAAATAGATGTTGGAAATGGTATCATTTCTCTTTTAGTTTAGGCAGAATTTTATTTAATCCAAAGAGAAAATGGTATGAAGCAGAAATAATCGTGAAACTACTAATGCTAAAAAAAATATTAAACATCAGTAGTGGCTAATGAAAAGGTATATTCAAAGTCAGTAGATCTCATTTAAAAGTTATAGTAATCAATTAAAATGAACCCGCTGCCATTATTTTTCCAAATGTGCACACAGAACTAGGCGTGGCTACACATTAGACAACTGACTTTGATTCCTAATTCCCTACTCCATTTGACATAGTGAGGCACTTTGTTCATTCATTTCAAAACGTAATGCCCATCACCTTAGTGCTAATTTTAAACAATGTCATTGATCTTGAATTGATCCTATCTGCTATTGAGCTAGAGTGAATAACCAGTTAACATCGTAACTAACATATTGCAAAATGTTCGTAACTAACTAGTTAGCCTACTGTTTCTTGCATATTATTATTATTATGTAGCATTCTTATAGTTATTTCGTGTGTACTATCCTAAGACAACGCTCTTTCGTATGCAGGTAGTGCCAAGCGTGCTAAAGTGCAGACGCCGATCTTGCGAGTTACCTCGACATGGGGCTAGACCCACAGATTGCCCATTACATAGCTGAGGCGGGTTTCGAAGGGTTATTTAAGGTTCCAAACATGGAACTTGATCACGCACTGTGTTGAGGACCCTTTTTTCGGCCAACGTGGCATTACTTCATTGGCAACCCATGCCACATCAACATATTATTGGTTTTTTTGGTAAATCTATTTAAAGCCCAAAATAAGCTCATATCTCATTCAACTACATGATTTGGGCTCACATGGCCCGCAAGATCCTTACTTCTAGAGGCGGATTCATGGTCCACATTTACTCTTCATCAATTGGGATCATGACCCCACAACATCATCAACATCAACATATGAATTGGGCTTAAGCAATGAATCAAAGGTCACGGCCTATATTACCTCCCTTACACTCATGGCAAGTGGCTTCTTCACCAAGAGCCCATATTTACATAAAATGACAACAAAACCCGAGGTACGTCATCTCATCTTCGGCTTATGATCCAAGCTCATAAGTCTCTTTGGGAGTCGTGGTTTGGAGGGCCAAGAGGTATGTTCAGTAAAACTCCAGCGGTTTAAAGTTGATAAAAGGGACATGTTGCTTGGCGTGTCTTCTCCAACTCCCTAAACTCTGACGACTCCGTGTGTAGCGGGTAACATATGGTAAGCAACTCTTATCACATAGCACTTTAGATGATAAAATTCTACATTGCTCTTTTCCTAAAACTTAATATTCATCATGTGACAAATACTCAATATCTCCAGCCATCTAACTGCTGGGAAGATAACTGTTCATTCAATCCCCAACTGTTGCTATACAAATTTAGAAACTTCATTATATTATTCTACATAAATCTTGTTACTACTTTCAGCTAAAATCCAACTCAAACACATGGTCTAATATGATTGGCTATCTTTTATCTCCAAATATATACAAAATATTCATGATATCTATGATACCCAGCTGCTGTCTGCCACAATCAGACCTTATATTTCTCTGCCAACTGCCAGAGCAAAGCATTAAATACTCTACTTGCTCACCAAGATTATGTCACAACACAATGAGACCTTGACTAAATCTCTAAAGCTTCCTTAGCCTTCAGCCAATCCTTCTATTACTTGCTAAAAATGTGTTGTAATGGAACCTTGGACCAAAAACACAAACACCCAAAAAAAGAAACATTTCCAACTGAACCCCAGCAGTGTATTCAGCATTTGACACCTGACTGGAAGTGATATCATCAGCCATTTAATGCTGAAATCCCAGCAACCAGCTGCTATACCCAAAATAGCAAGATACCCTTGAAAGAGATCTTACCATTTTCAGCCAAATCCATAAAATAAATGCTGAATGTCCTCTCCAGCAGTCTAAAATCACCCAACTGACCTTATTTGCTTCTGCCCAAAGCAAACAGCTGTCTCAAGATAGCTGTCATAGCTTTTCCCTGACAGCTAGGACAGCTTTTTCAGAACAACTGTGACAGCTGACCCAGCAACCTGAACATTACTGATTTTTCCACATTTGGCTAAAACCAAAACCAACTAAAGAAACTACCTTTCTCTTGCTAAAATACCTTCCTTTTCTGTTGCTCTTTCCCCAGCAGCTCTTACCCAAAACAGCAAGAATACCTTAAAGCTAAACATACTATTTTTGGCCAAATCTTAAGATGGATTCTCTGAAGATTCATTGCTATTTGGGACAGATTTTGGCTGATATTCTTTGCTAAAATACCCCTTTAAACTCAGCTCTAAAGGGGACCCTTCATCAACACCTCAAAAGAGGGACACCAATGGAGAACAACTCTCTCATGAAACTTCTCTATTCTCTCTCCCTTTAATAATCTTCTTAAGGTCTTAATGAGCTTGGGAGTTTTTTAGTTTCTAAATTAGGAACTAAACTCTTCAGCGCTTAGCTCATAAATGCCATTCATAAGCCTTCATACAATCCCAGCAAAAAATCCCAGCAGCTTTGCTAAACACACTACAATACTATTACTCTCTTATACTCATTATCTCGCTCTCCATATTCTGAAAATACATATATCTTGCTGCCCATATCTCTAAACATCTCTTTCTTCACTTCTCCTACACAATCTCATACACACTTACTACAACATTACATATAACACACCACAACTCTTCTAAGCTCCACTCTCATACTCTCTTACTCTGAAATCCTACTGTTTTACTGCCCATAAACACATCTCAATACTCTTCTACACCTATCTTACTGCTCCTATCTCCAAATACCTAAACACATCTCCATACTCTTCTCTTACAAAATCTTTCCTCTTGGAAAGCAATCTCTACAACTTCTCCAGCAGTTATTATCTCATATTTTTACTATCTTTAACCTCCATGTCTCTCATAGTTCCATATATCATACATATTACAAATACTACATCCCACAAAACATCTATATCTTTTACCATCTCCACACTTCTCAAGAGATATTAAACACTCATACTAAAAGCCCTTCTCATGGAAGGCATAAACTTCTATTACTAAAGCCCTTCTCCTAGAAGGCACCAAGATCTCATATCAAAACCCTCCTCTTAGAAGGCACAACTACTTCTTACAAAAGCCCTTCTCTTAGAAGGCACATATACTCCATACAAAAGCCCTTCTCATGGAAGGCAACACTATTCATAACTTCACAACAACTAAAAGAGCATTGTCAAGGGGAAAACTCATTTAAGTGCATGATAAGAGGGGTAAGCTTAACCAACCCTTACACATAGCTGGACATACTCTCTCTCCCTCCAGTTGTACCCATTGTTTCCCCTCAATCTTGAAGTTATCATGGCAAACTGCCTCTCTACCGCTGGGGTCACTCTGCTGGGATATTATCAGCTCACTGATGCTATACAGCTGGGGCTACAAACCATCAGAGATAAGTGACTTTGCTTCCTTATCTTTAAATTTACATCATTGAGTATATGATTACTTCACATTTAAATACATATTACTTTATTCCAACAACTATTACAACTATTAACCACGACTTAAACTCATTTAAATGCATGATAAGAGGGGCAAGCTTAACTAGCCTCTACTGCTGGCATTCTGCTGGAATCCTATCAGCTCACTGATGCTACACAGCTGGAGCTATAAACCGTACAAAGATAAGTGACTTTGCTTCCATATCTTTAAATTTACATCATTGAGTACATGATTACTTTACCTCTAAATAAATACTACTTTATTTCAATTGTTATTACAACTACTAATCAAAGCTATCATATCAAACACATATTACATATTTATTCGACCATTATTGTGATTCTTAGACTTTGGCTTTAATGATTTTGTAGGCTTAAAAATACGCCAGTAGCCGTTGGACCACGTGGCCCAATGTTAAGTTCCGAACGCAACTCCCCAAAAAGAACCCGAGCCTAGTAAGGTCATCCCTCCAACGGACCACACGTGGCTGGGCATCCGAAAGAGGCCCCCGAACACATTGATCACATCCCTCCAAGATATTTGTCTTTACTTCTGTCGGTGCTGTAACAAAAATTAATGAGGAATAGGTATGAGAATAGACTCTTGTCTAGTAATTGATACAAGTGTTTCTCCTAATCATAGATAAATATATAATTAAACAGTAGCAAAAAGTAACAACATCCTTTACAAATAATTGCATATAAAATAAAAATTAAACAATGAGTTCATCTTCATCCACAAAGAAATGTGAAAGGAAACACAGTAGTAACTAGAAGAGAAGGGAAGCATAACGATGACACTCCACCAAAAAAAAGAAAGAAACCAAAGATCAATACTAGAATCTCATATACATATCCTCATAGTTAAATGATTGGTTGGTAGGTTCAATTTGGAAAACAATAATAAGAATAAACTGTAGAGATATGTCACTATTGTAGTAGCCTAATTAATTGTATATAAAATGGAAAAGAAAAATTACAAACCACAAAGATGGAAGAAACTTCTTCTTCTTTTTTACCTCTTCTTCTTTTTCTTTGTTTTGCTTAGTTACTTACCTTTTGGAAATGGGATTTGGACCACTTGGATCTTCATGTTCACTTGCATTGAAGATCTTGTCTTGCCATGGCAATGGTGATTTACTAGCTTGGTACCTTCCTTTCCTTCTACCTGGTGAAGGAACATGGATAGCATTGGCTGTAGTTGATTCACTTTTGCATGTTGAATTGGTCTTGGACTTGCCAACCCCAAGTGTTCTTGAAGTGAACTCCATGTTGTTTCTCTTCATGGATCCATATCTAGAGGCAACAAGTGGTGAAAACCTAAGGTTTTTGTCAACCATGGTGGTATTAGAGACATGTAACAATAGAAAGAAGAAGAGGGTCATAGAAGTAAGATAGGGAGAGACTGCATCACTAGCCATGCAAAATGAAAGAAATATATAAAATCATTCAAGTCTGGGTCTTAAGGGATAAGCATCTAGATAGGAATCACTTGGTACTTTGTCAAGGGTTGGCCTATGTGAAAGCTTAGAGCTGAAGATGGTAAAGAGAGATGATATTATCTTGAGAGTGATACCTTGTAGGGTTTATTATAAGAATTCAAATGAGAGAGAGCCTTCAAAAAATCAAAAGAGGAAAGCAAGGGGGCGATGAAGTGCTTTAATAAATTGGATTGCTTTATCAATGTCCTGTGGTGGTGAAAGTGAGAAATAAATGATAGTGAATGCGTTTGTGTTTGTGTGAGAGAGAAAGAGAGAGAGGGCTTTGGTTGGTCTTATTTGACCTTTACGACAGTGAGCGCGCCCTTGGAAGCAGCCTATAGTCCCCTAAGAGGAGGACCAAGTAGAGCCCACAATACAAAATGGGTGATGCAATAGACAAATATAAGGAGTCAAAATAAAATCTTGGACCCCAACCAAGAAAGAACAACACTCCAAGGAGATTCTAGGCTTTTGCCCCTATTGAGCAAAATAACATATATATAAGTGAAATGTCTTTTGCTAAGCATTTTACTCTTATGACAGCATTGTTGTTTGATATTAACTAATAAGCATTGTCCGAAATTGTATGTTTACTAGATGGAAGGGGCTGAAGAGCACGACAAAGCATGCCACATATGTGCTAATTGCGTATCGTGCGTCACTGTTGAGTATACAGGCACACCAGGTATTCTACCTCTTCATGTCATGAGGATATAGTTCTCCCTAGTTTTGTTTTTCACTTGGTAGGGTTGTCAACTACTGCATATGTATAATTAATAACGTATTTGATTTGTTTTTTTGTTGACCGTTTATTCAGGTTGTTTGGGAGCCGTATAGGGATGTCCTAGACTCGCTGCCCCCATATTGCACTACCGACCGACATATATGGAGGGCCATTGTGCCGTTGATCTATTTTTGGATAATAGAGGATCATCATCCCGAACATGTCTTTCGTCACTTTGGGATGAAGCAAGTGCCACCGGATCTTATGGATACGTCGATTGATATCCACAGAATCTCCCTCCAAGGTAAACTAGAGAGGGATTGGGTGCAAGAACATGCTGTCTACATTGACCGATGGACCCATAGAGGGGAACGTCTTGCTGACGCACCGACATTGGATGGGGACACGATGTACCTTGCTACTTACATGGAGTCGTACCGAAGGACGACCAAACGGTACATTACACAAGAGTCGGCGTATTAGGAAATCCTGGTAAGGCAACAATTCGATGCTTCTTTTATGGATTGACAATATATGTGTGTTGCTGCATGCATTCTAAAAATTATGTTTTATGGAGCCATTGAATCAATATTTTGACATTCATTCTAGAGAACATTTCATTTCTTGCCATTAGATATGCATTTTTCACAACCAATATGTGCTGGTGTGCCATTTCAAAAGCCATTTCAATAGTAGCGCTATATATGAATAAGCTCATCATGTATAATATGTTTCCAAATCGGTCATGAATTACCAATCATACGATTTGCGATTAAATCTTTATACTTTCTCAATTCTTAAAGGCATAGTTTTGCACAACACTAAAGTAACCAGAAAAGTTTTAACGTGACTCCTTTATTTCACAGGTTGAGTCCAATTTTACAGCACTATTGCAATGCGAACCAGGTTCCCAAATGTACAACCACTTGTTACATACGCTGGATGTTGTCGGAGAGTTAAGCCGAGTGGCATTGGAGAACGCGCGTACGGCGAGTGAGGGGAGCACACAGGCCACAGGCCGTGGCAGGTGAGGTGGTGGGTCAGGAAGGCGTGGAGGCGCTGGAGGTCATAGAGGTGGTCATGGGCCTGCGCCTGCGCCTGCACCCATACGCAGTTGTGAGGATAAGGATGAGACGGGTAACTTCCACCTCTAATACCTCCAATTCTTACTGACTTCCAATTCTAGTACTTTCAGTTGTAATTTATTCAGAGGACATATTATAGTAGCGAAGTATGTTTTCATCACAGCCACACATGATATCCCATTCTGCTGATTTCACAAATTTCAATGGCTTAACACCACTCTATTAAAAAAACTGAAACGATTCTCACTTATCCCGGATCAAACTGACTCAATCCCTTGTTGTCATCTTAATGAATACAATTGTTTTTGTATAGATGATGAGGCGTTAGAGGGCGATTGGGACATGTACATGGATGGCACCGGGTCATCGCGATGCATGCCTGACGCTGCTGCTGGGCCATCCCACCCCGTTGGCCATGACGATAGTGCAGAACACACATCCTATGCTCAAGCCAGCCCTCGGTCGCCACCACCCACTCGGCTGTCTCCCCCATTGTTCAACGACTCTGCCCACGAGGGTGGCTGTATATTTGTACCTACACCTGGCCGACTGACCCTACTTGTAGTTCAGGCTTAGCCCACCCAGGAACCATCACTTCCTAACCCCGATGAACTAGCTGCACAGATTGATCAAATATGGAGTGAAAATATTGAGCCGGTACATGGGTTGCGAAGATCACTCTGCACTGACATACATCCCCCTAGTTACGAGACTGGTGACGGTAAATACCATGCATTCCCTACGAACTTCTTCCAAATTTATTTAATTAAACAATAAGATGAGAAGCATGCATGCATGCATTTATGTGAAAGGGAAAACGACCCAATGTACATATCTAATAGTTCATTTAGATATGCCAATGGACTAAATGCATATAATAATATCAATAGCTGTGAATTAATTATGAGTGAGTACGGTTATGTATATGGTTATTTTTTTCACAAGTTTTACTCTATAAAAACTACTTTTATTCCAAATAATAATGGGCTATAATAATAATAATAATAATAATACACATAAACATACACGTACACAGTACAAAACATGGTCTATCCCTCTCTTTAAACTGCATTCAAGTAATGTGCTCTGCTTTCAATTTCAGGTAAGACGAGATCGGCCAAGGCAGCTGTGAGGAAACGAAAAGATCGTTGAGCTGTTGGTGTCGAGATGGTATTGAGATTACAAAAACTCCAAGTTCTTCTTAAGCTTGAACCTTGATCTTTTCTAGGACTTGAAATAGAATTCAAATACACTCAAGCCACACTAAAAAACTCATAATATTTATGATTGTTCATGATTTACCAACCTAATCTCATGGACTCAACAAATATATTTGGTTAATCTCCAAAATGATATTTTAGTTCAATAGTTTATAGTTGGCACAAAAGTTTTTCCACACATTTTCCTTTTGCTGGTATTGCTTAATTCTAAGTTATTCTTTGTTCATTTCACAAATTTTTTTTGATTCTTTCTATAATCCAATGAGAATAGACAAGCTCAGTCTTGTTGACACCCTTTTAACCATAAGCTGTTTATTGAAACTTGACATACAATGTTGCAGAAATGTAGGAGTTTTTTGTGTCTCTAATTTATTTTACGGGAAGTTCTAGTCATTTAATTGACTAGTGTGAAATCGAAACTTGGTCTATTTCCTTGTTTTCAAATTTATTGAATTTTTACACTTTTTTATGGTGCTTAAAAGGAAAGTTAAATTATAAATCTACATATTATTCTTGGCTCGAGAATAGGAAAACAAAAATAGCTATATAGAAATTTATACAACTTGAACAACCTGAACATAGGGAACTTAAATGTAGGGGGGGAAAGGTAAGTGTTATGAGCCATGAAAGGCATACAAACTACTGGAGTTTCTATATATTTCTTCTTCTTCTTCTTCTTCTTCTTCTTCTTCTTCTTCTTCTTCTTAGTAAAACTGACAAAATATTTACAAAATATGTACAAAATAGTAAAACTGATAGATACGGATAGACATCAACCCAGCATCATTGTTATTATTATTATTATTTTGTTTGGATGAACTGTGGGGTAATGGATTAAGTTTGTTCCTTAATTCAAGGACCGTTGATAAGAGTAGTATTGGAGTTGAGCAAATAAGATTCCTAGTTTTTGGGATAGTTAAGTTATTTAGATTGTTTCATTTATTTGAGTTATCTTTTATTCTATTCGATTGTATCAGCTTGTAAACTGCACTGTATTTAAGCAGTGAGACTTGAATAAGAAAGCAAGAAAATTAAATCGCAAATGGTCTTTTCTTTCTCATGTTCTGGGAGGTTAGTCTCCTCTAATCTAACTAACTTAATTCAATAAACACCCTGCATAACTAACACAGAAATTAGAAATCCTTTATTTACATATAGTCAACTTCTGTGAAACCATGTTTTTTGTTTTCTTCTTTGCCTAATTCTATATTATTAACGTTTTGAGACATCAAAAAATGGAATTAAAAGTAGTGATTATTCCATTAATGAAAAAGAATAATGAAACTGAAAATTTAGAGCAAGGCAAGTCAGTGTTTGATACAATACTGGAAGAAACTAGACAAATCAGTGTTTGATCACTTTGGTTGCTGGTGGCTGATGTGCACTCGGGGTTGAGATTGAAAGGATCTAAACCTGAGGATATGGTTGCTGCCTTGCTGGGAACCTGGGGTGACTTTTTGTGTTTTGGACAAGAGTTAACTCTGGTTACAAAATTTGAATTTGCTATTTGGTTAGGTTAAAACTTTTAAATGAGGTGGAATGTTATAGGCCGTTGATTGTTTTTAGGCAGATCCTAACCCTTTACTGGACACTCTCCATTTCAAATAGAAATGGAGAGGGTCCGGATCCCTTAAAAACATTAATCTTGTTCTCTACTTCTCTAGCACTAAATTTGTTAAAAAACTTGGCATAGAACGAAACAATTGAAGAGAGCTTTATTAACCCTCTCGCTGACAGATTAGCATGTTTGCCCTCTGAATTGGAAGGTCATTAAGATGGCAGCTTCATATAGAGCTTGAATGAGAAGGTTTCTCCACATGGCCTTAGTGATAACTGGTTCACTTGCTTTAAATTCAAAGCCTTTCCATTAGTTTTTCATTTGGTGGTTCAGTCAATAATCCAAGGCCACCAAAAAGAGCCACAATACAGTTTGTCCACAACAATTGGATGGTTGTAATTGGAGAAGATCCACAAAACATTGTTGTGATAGAATTATCAATAGCCCAGCTATATTCATAGTAAGCTCAAGCTGGATATACTTCCTAATATTGTGATAAGTACACCTTCCACACCTTATAGTTTATTTTATTTGTACCTTCCTTATTGAGAAAATTATTAGGTCCCTATGACATAGTGCTCTGTTTTTCCTATGTTTTTTTTCTTTTTCTCATACATGTATTTATATTTGGTGGCATATTTGCAGGTTTCTGTAGCTGCTGATGATAGTTTTCAATCCTTGAAGACCACCATATTGGAGACTTTTTGAATTATGTTTTTGCAAAGTATGTCTTACTTGCCAAGCTACTCGAAATTTTTGGATAATTTTTTGCACAGCTAATAGACAATATATTGCACATACAAATGACAGCTAGTGGACAACAACATATTGGACACTTTGTTGGAAATAATATCTACCAATTTCTATAACTAATGAAGCTCGGCACATATTAGGTTCTATACACAGATGTTTGAACAGCTTCTACTAAGGCATTATGATATATGTAAAATGACAAATATCTTTAAATGCAATGGAAATGTACATTTCTATATGTTAAGATCCATATGTGCATAACTGCATATTAGGTAATGAAAAAGTTTGGCAAATGCCTTTTTTGTTTCGTTGCTAGGTGGTGTTCATTTCTAAATTTTCTATTTCAAGATGGCTTTCTTTCATGCTGCAAAATCGTAACAGACAAGGGGTATATTACATAAGCGTTATGACTTTTCAGATTGCCCGTTATATTCGCAACTTCTTCTAAACAAGTGTATTTTATTGAGCTAAGCACAAAGATATAGAGAAAGTACTTATAGGCTATCCAAAGCCAAGCACAATTACCAAAACAACCTAGCCAATGTTAACAATAATACAAGCAATTACAGGCCAAGACAGATTCCAAAATAAACTTCTAAAAGGAAACCAAAAGGCTATCCAACAACATTTCAGCCAATCTCTAGTGCAAACTTGAGGCAATATCTCCCACAAACACATATGGTAATAATACTAGATTCATAAATACCACAAGCAGGAGCCATAGTTTCGCCTTCATTTTGTGCTTTCTTGTCGTGTCGAATCATGAACTTCATTATCCCCCATAACATGGGCTACCACTTCACTGAGCATGTTAGTACTCAAGGTTGCAATCCTCCTTGCGTGGTCACGCTCCTCAATGGCAACGTCTAACTGATACCTCAACATTCTGTTCCTAACGTCTCCATCGCAATAGCTAGTTCATTCGCTTTGAGACGTCCCCCCTGGACTTGATGTCAACATGTTAGGAGATGTCCATGATGGGGAAGCACCATACTGCACGTTCCTACCATTAAATTGCAAGAACTCCATGTATGCAGATTTTGCTTCCCGTCAATCTTTGTATGACCTGTGTTCGGCGTTTGCGAATTTATGAACTTGCCTACTTGCTTCTACCCAATTGTCGTATATGCCAGGAGCACGACCAATGAAAACAACATAGTATCTGCCACCCTAAAAGAGGAACATACAACAGGATTGTATGTTAAAACTGCATGAGTTGTGCAGGGGTTAGAACTTACCAAGTTTCGAATCTGAGCTATTAGATAAACATGTACCATGTCCCTCTACCAATAGGTGCCGGTGGACTACAACAACCTTGATGTTGCTTGTTCCAAGATTTGACAAACAATTGCATAATCTATAATTGTACAGTGGTAAATTGTTTAATCACAACTGTAAAACATGTGGGCATGTTACCTCTAGAAGCAAAGGAGGCTTCTCTTCTCCATGTCTGAATGTTTTCTTCTGCTCATACCCCCTAACCAAAATGAGAGGAAGCTGGCTTTTAATATAAGAAGGGTACAATACTCGACTTCTATAGGGTTGAGTACAGTACTCGATTATCAACAAATCGAGTTTTGTGTTTGACCCATCAAGAAACTTTCGACCCATCGAAGACAATCCATTCCAATGGCCTCCCCACTGCCAGATTCGACTCCTTTCCGATTCCTCCGCGATTCCTATATAACTCACATGTCAGAGAGATGAGTATGTATAACTGTTGCCCAACTCTCGTTAGGTGAAGTAAATAATACTCGATGTCCTCAGGGCCGAGTTATATGTAACATTAAACTCGATTTCAGTATAACCGAGTTATACTGCCACTCCGTACTAGGTTTTAATAGTACTCGATTTCTTTATAATCGAGTTACTTTGAACTCGATTTACATAAAATCGAGTACTATTAAATTATATCATCTCCCCCCCACCCTCTGGGACCACTGACCATTTGCCATGCATGAACTGTGGGGTTCCCTTCTAAACGTGTACCCTGAGTCTGAGAGTTCTATGTGATTTTGTCACAACTTCTACTGCCAGTTTCAAGTTCAATTGACCAGCTTCATTAAGTGCAGTAATTGTTTGTTGTCCACGTCTTCTTTGTTCTGTCAACATCTCACCTGATAGGTAATAACTGATGACACCTGTAGTACAATTTATGATAACACAAATTCTTTGAATGTTGTAATAGGAATAGGGGGTATCTAAACATAATAATGTGGTACATGTTGCATGCTAGGAATTATCTCCCTTATTTGCAATGCTTCTGAATTCTCATTTGTTTAACAATATCCTACATGAAACCCAAACACATTGTGTGAACATTTTTGTTTTCGAAATCTCAATCTGATTGACTAGATGAAACAATTATGCAATAGTATTTTTTAGCACATATTATGGACAAAAATTTATGATAAAAAAGATGGGTTTTTTAGCACAATTTGCTTAGGCTTGTTTAGCTGCATGAACACCCAAACATAGGACATATATATTTAGCCTACGATTTCACAATATTACACAGCATAATACAATTATTACCATTTGTGGTTCAGGTTCGTTATGAGTCCGCATTACTTCTACATTTACTTCGACAGGGAGGCATATATTAATGATTTGCATGGGCTATCATACCGAGGTTGAAACCAAAAGCAGAAGCTTATTGAAGTGAAACGTGGGATACACATGAGAAAACTGAAACAGAAGATAATGCCAACTTTGGGGTTAGACAACGATTCCCATGACATCTTCATTGTATTTCGGGCTCCTTAGCAACTGGTGAGTACCTAAGTTTTCTACAATTCAATTCAGTTACAATGCGACGATGATGTGGACATAATGTGGGGAGTGATAAAGCGGGCACCGCAATTCATAGGTTCTGACTTGTATGTAATTGTTGACACTGTTGGGTTTAATGTCGATGGGGGTTCGCAGTATGCTAGTAGAGCTGGAGAGCAAGAATCAGTTCCTGTAATCAACGTGTACCCTTCAGTTACAGCTGAGACATCTTTGCCCTACAACGTTCAACCACGCAATGCGGTTGCTATGGACAATATTGAAGACGCCGAAGTGTTAGGGTCTATCCATACCCGTGAGGGTCGAGGGTATACTCACGAATATGAAGATATCCAAACCTACTTGGACGAGGCAATCGAAATGGATGACACTCGAGATGTGTATGAGGAGTTCATTGATAATGATGGATCAGAGGACAATCCAGAATTTTTAGATGAACTACAAGTTGAAAACAATGTGGATGCTTGCCCCAATCTGAACCTTACCCCCGAATGGTTCACGTCAAACACATAGGATAACATTCATGACCCATCACCTTCCATGGAAACAAGTCTGATGAGTTGGCGACCGGGGGACGAACCGAGCAAGGGGATGCTATTCAAGAATAAAGCTGCAATTCAGCACGCGTTAACCATGTTCTCTGTGGGGCTCAATAAGAAATTTAAGTACATGAAGTCAGACCTCGAGAAACTAGCTGTAACGTGTGTACACGATGCATGTCCGTGGTCAGTTCAAGCTATCTGCAGCAAAAATGGACAAAAATGCATGTCTGTGGTCAGTTTAAGACTGGTTGTAACGTGTCTACCTTTAATTGCAAAGAACTCATGATTTGTGAAAAAATGGAAATTAGGGTTCATGTCTTCATATTGGGAATTTGGGGATTTTGATGAATAGGAGTAGTTTTGATCTGAACTGGTTCATGGGTTGTTGTGTATGCATGTTGGTGACACGTTCTCTTCTTCATGGAATTTGGGGTTTTGTTGAATTGGGTATAATTGCCTGAAATTGACCACCGTCTAAAGTTTGATGGATTGGTAGTCACTGGTTTTACACCTGCTACATAATGTGCAGTGTGGGTTCACATGTTTTTCAAATAACTTGACCGCATGGGTCAATGTTCATATATTTACAGAAAATTAATCATTTCAATGCATTCATTCATGCCCCAATTGTATCCATGCATCATGTAGTCTTTTTCTCATGCATATGTACATTGTGTTTATGTGTCTCTAACACAGTTCTGAATATTGGTTTTATGTTGTGCTTTCGTTTTGTCTCTGTAGATCCTAGTTATGGCTCCTAAGAAGTCTAAAACCATTAAAACCAAAGCCAAAAGAGTGTCTGCCTCCTCATTTGAGCCTGCAATTGCATTTGATCAAATAAGGTTTGAAACGGTTACAAACGAGCAAAGGTTTGAAAACTTAATTTAGTATAGGAATATTTGGCTAGAATGACAAATAAATCTAGATGAATTACCTCTTTCTATCCATAGGAATCTCCAGTATAGGAACTGGTTTTCTCTGTGTAAAGATTTACAACCCCCTCCAGCTGCCCTGATTAAAGAGTTCTATTCCAATCTCCATATTCATTCTGATGATAATCTAAGTACTTGGATTCGAGGTCAAAGTTTTGTGATAACTAAGAATGATGTATCCGATGCTCTTAATGTACCTCGTGTTTGTAGACCTACTTATCCATACTCGGAGCGTCCTCCTATATCTGATGTTATGACTCTTCTTTGCTGAAGATCAGTGACATGGAGATCTAACCCAAGAATTAACTCGAGTGGGTTAACCGAGCTTAATTATATCTTCTTTAGGATAGCTTGTCACAACATCTTCCCCATCTCCTATGTCCGTACTATTCCTATAGAGAGGTGTTTCTTTTTGTACGCCCTCGTCACTGATGCCTCCATTTGTTTTCCTTCCCTTTTCATTAAAACGCTTTTTGAGGCGCATAGGAGTAAGTGTAAGAAACATGGTCTATTCTTTCCAGTTTTCATCTACAGGGTTCTAAACTTTTTACAATTAGAAAACTTTCCTTCCCTAGAGTTGATCCACATCACAGCCCCTATAGGAGCCACCTTTCTTAAACAGCAGAGTGCACAAAAGAAGAATGTTGGACCAAGTGTTGGTTCATCAAAAAGACCACGAGTATAGTCCACCGCTGGAGATGTTCATGCTGAGGAGAATCCTGTTGATCCTACAGCTGTTGTTGCTGACGATGGTGACAATGAGGTACATGTTGACAGCGCAGCTGTGGAGCCTACCGTTCCTCGTCCTCTCACTCTTCGTGCTATGATGGAGACCTTTATGACAACTCAAGCAACTCATGGACAGCTTTTAGATGGGCTTATTACTGAGGTTGCTGCTTTGAGAGCAGATTTTTCAGAGTATAGGAGTGCTTTTCCACCTTCTCCACCCTCTGACTCTTGATGATTGCCTTTGGCAATACATAACAGACAGGGGAAGTAGGGATTGTAGCGTAGGGGGGAGAGTAGTTTTTGTAGCTTCCACAGATTATATGAAAGTTATTTAATGTGATTTTCAAGTATTTGTATATTATTACATGTACTCTTCAAGGTCCGCAAACGTGGTTTTAATTTTATGATAATATGACCATATTCACAATGTGTGATGACTTTTATATTGAATGATCCTTTTCTTTCTTTTTTTCCTTCAATTGGAATGTGGATAAGGTAACCTCACTGATAACATATGCATATTTGAAAAAAAACTACAGTCATTGAAATGATAACAGAGAGGAACCTACCTCATCAAATGCATTATCGATTAGTTCTGCAATGGCTATACCAAAAAAATAAAAAGAGATCATAAAAGTAGATTAAACAGAAACTAGCCTCTGAGCACGCGCGAGCTCCGAGGCTCTTCTATTTTTTGGGTAAGTGTTAATTTAGAACATTTATTATAATTTGGGATTACTACATTTTCCAATCACAAAAAAAAAAAAACCTAAGGGTGTGATGAAAAATTATTTCACCGCACATAATACTTATCACACCCGTAGGTTTTTTTTTTTTTTTTTTGATTGGAAAATGTAGTAATCCCAAATTATAATAAATGCTCTAAATTAACCCTTACCCAAAAAATAGAAGAGCCTTTGAACACGTGTGTGCTTAGAGGGTAGTTTATAGTTAAAATTATATTAAATTTGTCGTACTCATAGACGTTTATACTTTTGGATAAATGTTATATAGATTTATTTTAATAATTAATACCTATGTTTCCTGTTTCCTATCACTAATTATCCAAAAGCATATATGTTTCCACTTCTCCATCCATATCCTTATATTTAGGCACTAACATATCTGATTGTCCAAGAAAATAAAAGGCTAAATTTTAGGGAAATTTAAAACATTAAGGTGGGGAATTGGTGTGACCCTATCCTTATTTAAAAGTTTATCAAAAAAAGAAAAACAACACGTTTAAAAAAATCCCATGTTCTATCCATGTACTATTTAAAAAAATCCCACTGTCTATCCCACATTTCAAAACTATTTTCTTTTGTAAAAAAAACAATCTCACGTTTTCCTTTTTTTTTTTTTTTTTAATATCTTCTATATTTTGGGGAAAAAAAAGACTCCTACTATAAAACCACTACTATAACTTCTCCATCCATATCCTTATATTTAGGCACTAACATATCTGATTTTGAAAGAAAACAAAATGCTAAATTTTAGGGAAATTTAAAAGATTAAGGTGGGGAATTGGTGTGACCCTATCTTTATTTAAAAGTTTATCAAAAAAAGAAAAACTACACGTTTAAAAAAATCCCACTTACTACACATCCATAACAAAAGTGAAAAAGAGTTTAAATTTCAAATATATTTATTTTATGGTGAAAGGATCAATAATGGTTAGCCACTTACTACACATCCATAACAAAAGTTAAAAAGAGATTAAATTTCAAAGATATCAATTACCCTTAAAACTGAGAAAATGTACGTAACATTGTTTATGGAGTAGTAAAGTAATAATTATAAAAAAAATGTAAATTAAATTTCACATAGAATTATACAAATGATAAATATAATTTATGTTACAAAAGAAATCTGTTTACAACAATTTCTTAGATAACAACCACTTCATGTGAGGTTTAAATTGGGTAACTATTAACATGATACATCAAATATATAATAATACCCTCTAAAAAAAGTGGCATAAATTACATTTATAAAAATAGCGTAACTTACATGGAAAAACTTGTTTACATAATACCCTCTAAAAAAGAGTAGCGTAAATTACATTAGAAAAAAGAGTAGCGTAAATTACCACTTCAAGTAGCTTAATTCCCTTAAAACCCAACACCAAATTAACCAAACATGCACAGATTCGCTCCAGCCTGCAATGCCTCCATAAATTCCTTGGTCCCAGACCTCGCAATTGCACCCAAATTGTTCACCAAATCTATAACCCAAAAACCAGAAAAAGTGTTAGTAATCTAAAATGACATTAAATATTAAGTTATTGGACCAAAATAGAGAAGAAGAATATATAAGTACCTGCACGCATAAATAGAGAGAGTCTTGTTAAATCGAATCTTATCCAATACCTACACACGAAAATGCAAAACCAATCAGTCTTAATTCTCATCCAACTAGCTTAATTCCCTTAATAAAATACCATAAATTTCAAAAAAAAAAAAAAAACTCAAAAAAGCAGCCACTTCAAGCACAAACCCTCCTATTTAAAATCTTGAAGTCAACCACGATAATAAGCCACCGTGAAAAGATAGAACCTAAAAAGTTGTTGGAGTCTCTAATAGTAAATGTCTTCAATCTAAAGAAAAGTAAAGGAGGATGTAGAGCTAAATTAAATGCCTTCAATCTGAAGAAGAGTGAGAGATAGAAAGTGAGATAGAAACTGGCAGTGTACGTGAGTTTATGGGAAGAGTGTTTTGACTAGCATCCTTGAAAATGACCAAGGATAATAAACACCATGATGTTTAAAAGTCAGTTCCAGTTGGGCTTCACTTCAAACTGGCGAGTCTTTGATTTAGCTCCCATAATCGAACGAAAATGAGCACGATGTTTGTATTTATGAGATGTCATTGTTTGACACGGATGATGGGAAGAGCGTTTTGACTAGCATCCTTGAAAATGACCAAGGATAATAAACACCATGATGTTTAAAAGTCGGTTCCAATTGGGCTTCACTTCAAACTGGCGAGTCTTTGATTTAGCTCCTATAATCGAACGAAAATGAGCACGATGTTTGTATTTATGAGATGCCATTGTTTGACATGGACGATGGGAAAAGCGTTTTGACTAGCATCCTTGAAAATGACCAAGGATAATAAACACCGTGATGTTTAAAAGTCAGTTCCAGTTGGCTTCACTTTAGACTGGCGAGTCTTTGATTTAGCTCCCATAATCGAACGTATATGAGCACGATGTTTGATTGAACAGTCGAGTAAATATGTATTCAAAATCTGTAGTGTAACAGTAATTGGCTACGATTAAAAGAGATATTTCAGTGTTTCGGGCTGTGGGGCTACTTAATTTGTACGAGTGATTGTTCTGAGAGCAAAGTGTTGCTTTTCATGTACATATTTATGAGATGTCGTCATTGTTTGACACGGATGATGGGAAGAGTGTTTTGACTAGCATCCTTGAAAATGACCAAGGATAATAAACACCGTGATGTTTAAAAGTCAATTCCAGTTGGGCTTCACTTCAGACTGGCGAGTCTTTGATTTAGCTCCCACAATCGAACGTATATGATCGAACAGTCGAGTAAATATGTATTCAAAATCTACAGCGTAACAGTAATTGGCTACAATTACAAGAGATATTTCAGTGTTCCGAGCTGTGGGGCTGCTTAATTTGTAAGAGTGATGGTTTTGAGAGCAAAGTGATGCTTTTCATGTACATATTTATGAAATGTCATTGTTTCAAAGCTCAATTTCAAGGTTCAAGATGGCTTTACCATATGCTATTACTCCTAACCGGTAGACACGGATGATGGGAAGACCGTTTTGACTAGCATCCTTGAAAATGACCAAGGATAATAAACACCGTAATGTTTCATGTTGAAAGTTCAAATAGCGTATAAAACACTATGAACGTTTAGACCCCCAATTTACAAATTAACAATTCAAGCTAATTATCAAACAATATATGTGCGAAATATGATAAATAGCTAAAACAGAATTGATAGAATAATCTAAGCCAAATAAAATCACATTCACAACAGAAATTAAATGGCAAAGATTAAGGGAAGAGAGATGCAAACACAAGGACAACACAACGATGTTTTATCGAAAAGGAAACCGAAGCCCTCGGCGTAAAACCTCTCCGCCGCCCTTCAAGTGATCAACAATCCACTAGAAAATGAAGTTGGGATACATGAACAGCAGAAGACCCTCCAAGCCTAATCTACCTAGTGTACCTAAGCCCTCCAAGCTTCTTGCTCCAACGAGGTTACGCCGAACCTTTGTCTTTTCTAGCTTACCGGATTCCGCTATAGCCCATAACATCAACCAATAACCATTGGTCCCTTCCTAACTGCTTCCCAAAGTACCAAAAAGCCTTCTCACAGATGTGGGTATGGTGAGAAAATGATTTGGTCAAGAACCTCTCAAGGATGTAACAATGGAGAGGGTGAGAGTAGAGGAATTTGAAGAGTCTCTATGTAAAGATTGTGGATGAGTCAATCTTGTTTTTCTCTAGGGTTTCTCTCTCAAAATTCTCTCTAAAAGCTCTCTACATTTCGTGGGTATAAGGGGTATTTATACTGGGGTGAGAGTGGAATGCGAAGAGTCAGGTTTTTCAAAACAAAGCTGGCTGGCTGCTTGGCCTCGTGACTTGACTGAGTCACGAGTTCAAGCCGTGAGCTAACAGAACGGCCAGGCTGGACTTTTTGTCCTGTAGTGCTCCAGCTGGCGTGACTGTTCATCTTCTCTGCACGCTTCACTCGTGTGCTACAGTTCGTGGCTTGCCAGTCGCGAGTCACCCGCGAGTCCCAACCGCGAGTCTCTGCATCCTTGCACAATCTTGAGCATTTCTTCATACTTTCTCACACACTACCCTTACATGATTTCCACCTAAATACAGGGTTACTAATTGCTAAATTACAAGCAAATTTAGCACTGAATAAAGCCAACAGAATGGTTGATTAAATTCAACCTTACAATCTCCCCCTTTGGCTATTCCGTGACAATACCCTAAAAACAAACTCTAGACTTAACATGTGAGTTGGGAACAATTGAACATAACTCACTCACACCTAACTCTAGAATCTGTGAAGCTTTTGAACCATTAGAACAAGTAACTCCTAAAACACAACAACACAATATGATCATTGTATGCAGAAAACTTGTAATGCATATGGAGTAAGCACAATGCGATCAAGGTAATAAGCTCAATGCAAAGTATCATTTGCATGTCCAACACTCAACCAATGCAACAACTCAAGGTAATTGCATTAAGGATAAAAAATCCAACAAAGGGCACAAGAGTGAAAGTACTTAAAGAAAATGCATAACATTTAACAATAAGTAAAAAGCTACAAAGCAAAGGTACAACTATATGTACGATAAATAAACTACGACATATGATAACAATAAGCAAAACATTAAATATAGGCAGCTACTGCTCTTCAACATCAATACTCCCCCTTTGATTAGGCTCTTCATCCCCCTATCATGAATCATAGGAGCTGTGATGAACTTGGAATATATATACCTGTAACCTGAAACACTTGCACAAAACACATTAGACCCTCAAGGTAAAACAAGTAATAAAAGGACAAGTATAATGTAACAAGTAAATTGCGATCAAGTAAACATGATGTGAAACATGTGAGCAACTTGATCATACACCAAAACAGTCATATAGAAATGACTACAATGATCACATAGCAAAGCAAATGATCATCCGAACATGCATTCAATGAAGCACAATAGCATAAGGATGTATGCATGTCCAATACAAAAACATGATGCGATGAGAACAACAAAGCATAACTCAAAGCACCATAAAGCCAACAAGAAAAAAAACAGAACAGAGTTTTCTAATTAACACAATGTCTTCTCCCCCTTGGTATATGCATCTCCCCTATGACATTCTCCCCCTACGAATGTGCACGAGGTAGAATTACTCCCCCTAAGAGTGTGCACATGAGTCATATAGAAATGACGATACAAACCTGTATACTCTCCCCCTTTTTGTCACAAATAAACAAAACAATCAAGAGGAAGGAAGGAAAGAAAAGAAGATATGAGTAAGGGTATGATGCATGAAAGGTGCAAGATGAATGAGAAAATGAAGCTCAAACCTAAGACAAAACGAAATGCTACAAAGCATAAGGTAAACATGACATGCTAGGATGAAGAAACAAGGTATAGGCCAATGCATGACAAGGGTAGCAAAGGTGTGTGCAAGAGGTGGCTATATGCAATGCATGACCTATGCATGGAAAATGCACATGTGGGGCAAGGTATGTTAAATACACAACCAATGAACCAAACATGTTCCTTATGAGAAACCATGAGAAACCCCAAAGTTTGGTACTCATCGAAGTCCAAACAGGTGAGAAAATGCCTAAGAGGCATTTTATCAAACACCTAGCGTGCACACTATGAACAACAATGTGAAACAATGCATGAACAACATGAAAACCACCCTTAATACATGTTCTTTTTGCCACAAGGGGCCAACATCCAATGCAAATCATCAAAAGAAACCAATCCCATGAAAAAAATTTGATAAAAATTAAGTTTTCCCAACCTCTATGATGAAAATCCCAACCAAGAGCGCAAAACTCACCAAAACATAATCCAAGGATCCAAATCAATGAAAAGAGTTTAAAATTACCTTAGAGATGTTAATGGAATGAAAAACCATTCAAATTGGTTGGGTTTTGATGTAAAAATATTGAAAGAGGGGTTTTAGAGAGGATGTGAGAGGTTTAAAACAAGTTTCCCATGAAAAAGCTCTTTAAAAAGCTGATTCTGGGAGTTTTGCGACTGGCGAGTCGTGAGCTGAGTCGTGAAACCATTCTGTGTGAACTCGCGACTTGCAAGTCGCCAAAACGAGTAGCCAAAACTCGCAACATGCTCGCTACTTCGCAAGTAGCCAGAATGAGTAGCCAAAAATTCTGACACTTGTTTTTCAACACAGAACATGTTTAAACAATGAAAAACAAAGTAAGCACTAAACATGAATACAAAGAGTGATAAAAATCACTTCCAAAAACATATAAAATGATCAAAAATCTTTTTGGATTGATCCATTTATGGTTGAGCACACACACATCACATTTAAACAAGTACAATCAAACAAATGAATAAGGCATTCATTGAACATTAGGCATGTGTGTTGTGTGTGTGTATTAAATGTGGAATAGTCCTTAGTCTAGAGTGAAGCTTCAATGATCAATTCAATCAAGTCATACACAACTAGTACTAAGTCAAGTGGTCTATCTCAATTATAGAAATGAACATATATGACCTCCCACAATAAAATGATTACATATCTTTGAAGCTTTTCATTTGGCTTCTTTACAATTCATATCATTTGATCTTTTTGAATAAATACATCTCATTTTAGAGATCGATGCCTGAAATTTTTTATATTTCAATTTGATGAACAAGCCTTTGGCTTTTTGGGGCATCATACATTTTCATAAAACTCGCTTTCCCTTTTTCCTAGTCGAACGACGGCTTTTACAGCTCATTATCTCTTTTCATTTTGAGATTTATATTGGTTGAGCTCTTTAAGCAAAAACAAAAAAATGGGAAGAGATATAGGCACAAGTCTACGCATGTATCAAAACCAACATGACTATTGACTAATCATTCATGACAATCTTGAAGATCGATTTACAACAATCACACAAAGATGTCAAGATTTTTCCCACAAAGATATAAGTGCATAAAGAACAAGCTAAGCTCGTAAATACACAAAGCCATAAGTACAAAGGTACAAGCCAAAACTCACATGTGATATGTGCTCAAACATATACGATCAAACTTTTTGAATTTTTTACTTTTTATGTGGTTTTGGATTTTTTACTCACACAAAACTAAAACATAAAAGTAAGATCAAAAACAAAACAATGCATACAAATAAATGCAAGATGCACAAAATGCATGAAGATATGACATTTAATGCATGAAGGGTCCTACAAAGATCAAAAGAATTAGATCAAGGACCAAAAGAGCAAAAGCTCAACCATAGGAACCCTTCCTCATCCAAACAGAACGATTGTTTGGAATGAGTGTCTTATGAGAAGTGAGACGAGGGTTGGAAGAATGAGAACCGGAGATGCACATAGTCAAGGAGTTAAGAGCATTAAACATTTTCTTTAACAACATGCTATCTTCACTCAAAACCGGTTTACCCTTTTTAGCACAACTTCCAAGAGGATTAAGTGTCTCTTTTCTTTTAATTCTTTTAAGAGCATGAAACTTAGAGCAATGAGGTCTAATATGACCAAAAGCACCACAATGGTGACAAACTATGTGTTTAGGTCCACTAGGCTTTTTGGGAAGGGATCTAGCCATATGATTTTGTTCTCTCTTCAACTTACGACATTGAGGTCTTATATGACCACTCACACCACAATAGTGGCAAGTTGGAACAAACTTAGATCCATTCAAAGCCTTAGGTTGAGACCTAAACGAAGGCTTTGACTTAAGAGCCTTTCTCGCCATTTTTTGATTTCTTTTGTGTGGAGGAATGTACACCGATTTGTCCTTTGAGGTAGAACACACCATAGGCACAAAATTGGGTACCACAACATGATTGCAACTTAATTTTCATCCTTTTGAGCAATAGGTTCAGCAATCAAACACTTGGCATGCATCTTGAGAGATTCATTTTCACATTTTAGCTCATCAACAAGTTTGTTAGACAAAACAAATTTAGCATCCAAGTCCATATTCAAACATTCAAACTCTTTTAGCTTTTCAAGAGAATTTTCAGCAAGTTTTTTATATTTCTCAACCAACTTATTGGATTTATTGAGCTTAGCAATCAAATCATTATTTTCACAAAACAACTTGCTCAAATTCTTTTGAAACTTCTTAGCCTTTTTCTTGAAGAGTTTGTCATTTGGAATATCAACAACACCCAATGATTCAAGTAACATGTTATCACAATCATGAGGATAAATACTCATAGAGGCATTTTCACAAACATGTAGCATGTTACATTCATCAACATTCAAAACATCCATAGAAGCATACAAAGCATTATTCATGGCAAAACAGGTCAAGGATCACACTTAGATATTTAAACCACAACAAGTGTACTCACTCTAATGCCAATTGAAAGTTCAAATAGCGTATAAAACACTATGAACGTTTAGACCCCCAATTTACAAATTACCAATTCAAGCTAATTATCAAACAATATATGTGCAAAATATGATAAATAGCTAAAACAAAATTGATAGAATAATCTAAGCCAAATAAAATCACATCCACAACAGAAATTAAATGGCAAAGATTAAGGGAAGAGAGATGCAAACACAAGGACAACACAACGATGTGTTATCGAAGAGGAAACCGAAGCCCTCGGTGTAAAACCTCTCTCTGCCCTCCAAGCGGTCAATAATCCACTAGAAAATGAAGTTGGGATACATGAACAGCAGAAGACCCTCCAAGCCTAATCTACCCAGTGTACCTAAGCCCTCCAAGCTTCTTGCTCCAACGAGGTTACGCCGAACCTTTGTCTTTCTAGCTTACCGGATTCCGCTATAGCGCATAGCATCAACCAATAACCATTGGTCCCTTCCTAACTGCTCCTTAAAGCACCAAAAAGCCTTCTCACAGATGTGGGTATGGTGAGAAAAGGATTTGGTCAAGAACCTCTCAAGGATGTAACAATGGAGAGAGTGAGAGTAGAGGAATTTGAAGAGTCTCTATGTAAAGATTGTGGATGAGTCAATCTTGTTTTTCTCTAGGGTTTCTCTCTCAAAATTCTCTCTAGAAGCTCTCTACATTTCGTGGGTATAAGGGGTATTTATTCTGGGGTGAAAGTGGAATGCGAAGAGTCAGGTTTTTCAAAACAGAGCTGACTGGCAGCTTGGCCTCACGACTTAACTGAGTCGCGAGTTCAAGCCGTGAGCTAACAGAACGGCCAGGCTGGACTTTTTGTCCTGTAGTGCTCCAGGTGGCGTGACTGTTCATCTTTTCTGCACACTTCACTCGTGCGCTGCAGTTGGTGACTTACCAGTCGCAAGTCACCTGTGAGTCCCAGCCGCAAGTCTCTGCATCCTTGCACAATCTTGAGCATTTCTTCACACTCTCTCACACACTACCCTTACATGATTCCCACATAAATACAGGGTTACTAATTGCTAAATTCCAAGAAAATTTGGCACGAAATAAAGCCAACAAAATGGTTGATTAAATTCAACCTTACAAATGTTTTATGAAAGACCAAACACAATTAATAAATTAATATAGCGAAATTTCAGCGTGAAAGACCAAACACAATTAATATAGCGAAGTTTCAAAACGACCAAGTTTGAACTTTGAAGACACGTCACCAGCCCGCTGCTGTAGCACCAACTATAGTCATATCAAACCCCTTCAACGAACCACATGCGCCAACAGACGCCACTGTTCAACCAAGTCATGTTCGCAATTTCGCACATGGTTTTCAATAGCTCGGCACTGTTTCACACATCCACACTCACGTGAATACACAATTGTGTAATTGGATGCACAGATGTCCCATTTACATCTAATGTTGCAACTACTGCCCACATTTGATGTGACATTGGGAACATCAAAAACCCTGTTCATATAGTGTTTTTCCAGCCTGTATTGACATGACAAGCCCTAATAACTGAAATTGTAATGCTTGGACCATGAAATGAGGTTATAAATGCACCACAATAATGATCTTCTTTCTACCCCACTAACTTCGTAGATTGACTAAGCTATGAGTCGCAACGCCTCAACATCAAATTGTACAATGCGAAACAAGTTTGGATCTACTTCAACAAATGGATCATCACAAGTTCCAGCAGATCAACAACTACAGACATACACAGACCACTATGGAGGGAAATGGGTTGGAAAGAAGAGAGATTTCGTTAATATGCCAATATACACGTACAAGAGTCTTGGAAGCGTCAGGCACATCATGGTCGGCAAACCTACTAAACTAAGTACAGATACCACCGCAATAGAGTTCACCGTAGCAGAACCACCATGGTCAACCTTATACGAGAAGAGGTGTGAGTTGGAGGTGTATTGTCAATGGCACAGGTTACGAGTTCCTAAGGCACGCTCAGCCGAGTTACCTAGAGATGAACCTGCTAACATACTTGCTCATCTTGAACAAGAGAACAATCAAATGCAAAGGCGACTAGACCATTTTCACGCAATCCAAAAAGCTAGGAAGCATCTAAAGGGGAAGGCGCAAGAGCGAGCCATCAAGTCTATTAATGAAATTACTGCGTTAGATGATGAAAGAGATATTTCAGACTTCTCATATTCAAGCAATGATGATTTTCCAAAATTTCTATCTACGAACATTAGACGTTGTTGTTAATGTCTACACATTCTGTGCAATACAGAATGTTGTTGTTAATGTCTGACAAATGATGATTATGTACGTTCAACTTTTGCAAATCTAAAGATTAACTGTTCATTAGTTTTGGCTAAGTTTATATGAAATTAGTTTCTCATTTTTTTTCCCTGCTATTCTTTGTTGCTACATATGAAAATTTAATATGAAAATTTAATAGATTCAATACATACAGACTCATCCAAACCACACAAACCAACCACTCTTTCACAGAAAAACTATATGGCTCCTAAAGCAAGGACTCGCCGAAGTAGAATGGGGCCCAACTGGGACCATCACCGGCCGTCGAGGTGTAGACACTCATATTTCTTCAAGATAATACTCCATTCCACCATGCGTGACATGAAACTAGTAATGTATTACATTGCTATGTCAGTATGTTGCAATGTTTTCAATGGATTGGCTAAGTGTATATGAAATCACTTGCTCATTTTTTCCCTACTATTTTTTGTTGCTACATATGATTCTTGTTCTTTGGTTGGACAATGTTCTCTGCTTTGTAATGTAGGAAAAACCTTAGGAAGTGAAATGCCTCCAGTTAGATATGTTGATGTTTCCAATATTCTGTCTGTGTAATTTGAAATGTTACACACATAACACTCATCACCCAACTTAGATTTATTGCACATCATGCCTCTTGCAAGGTTGGAGGTTAATGATACTATCTTTTGGCCTTTAACGCAAAAGGGGGAGTTACATGCAAGTCGGTTTCCGTTATCTATAGGAAGAAGCTGATTTTGATCAAGGTGGTGTTCCAATGGATCAAGACAGAGACTTATGAAAAGGTATTAGGTCATTACATGTACCAAATAAAGTAAAAAATATTATGTGGAGAGCATGCCGAAAGTCAATGCCTACGAAGACAAATTTGGTGCGCAAAACTATCATCGAAAGCCCAATTTGTGACCGCTACAAATAGGTGCCAGAAACAACACTGCATGCTCTATGGACATGCCAGGAGCTTGATGTCGTGTGGTTAGATGCTAAGCTATGGGAATTGTGAAGAACAAATACCTTCCTGGACTTCAAGGAATTGTTATCGTGGCTTATAAAAAAACAGCTTCACCTAGAACTTTTCTCTATCATTGCTTGGTCAATTCGGAACCAATGGAACTTAATTCGGTTGCACCAACCCAGCTGTATTCCCCATCAGATTGCCTCAGTGGCAAAAGATCAACTTGCGGAATTTTTGGTTGTACAACCTCCTCCATGGCCTTAACATCCTATGATACGGGCTCAGTGGAGACCTCCACCGATTGGTTTGATAAAATAAACTTTGATAGGGCCATCTTTTCTAAGGTGAAAAATTCAAGGATTGGAGTGGTGATTAGAAACAATGAAGGTTTGGTTATGGCTTCTCTCTCGCAGCAGCTGTCCCAAGCTTGCAGTCCGGTGGAAATTGAAGCTTTGGCAGTGTTTACGGCTCTTCAGTTTGCTTTGAACTTGGGGATCAACCAGGCGGTCCTAGAGGGGGATTCTCAAGTACTGATGACAGCTCTGATCAATGATAGTTGATGATACCAAAAATCGTCAGTAAGTCACACAGTCTTCACGTGCTCAAGACAACACCTGCACAACACAGGAAAAAAAAAAAAAAAAAAAAGACCTTAACAGAGTACCAGAGTGGTACCGGCCAAAGTCCCTCCGAAGGTTAAGTTAGAGAACTTTCTTCACAACTCTAGAGTGCCGGAGCTGGGATAAATTATGCGAACCTTGGTTTGTGAGGATTTCGGGGTTTTTATAGTAGCATAGGGTTGACATCCATTTCTTGTCATAGAGGGCTTTTCCTTGTAGGGAAGATCCTCATTAATATGCGTATCTTGCAGGATCCTTTCCTTGTAGGAATCCCCTTGATTAGGGTTAACCGTGAGGTACAAGATGTTTCCTTATATACTTATGCGTGGAGGCCAAGCAAGGCCATGTCAAGCCCGTCAAAGGTTTACTTATCCCCTTCAGCTTCCTTCCGTCAGCTTTTTATCTCATCCATGCATTCTGGTCGTCTCATTCAGGTGTCGTTGATCTCAAGGCGCAGCCGTCAGCCTTGAGATGGAACCGTCGACTTTATGATATCGTCATTTTATGTTTATGAACGCACAGGTAAGGCAGGCGAGTTCACTAGGACCGTCGGCTTTGTCTTATGTGAGCAAGTTTATAATCCTTCTAGAATTACCCTTATCAGCTGCCCCTTACTCCATAGCTCCGTCGGCTCTAACTGACGAGTTATGGAGTTTGATTTGTAGCCTTTTTTATCATTTTCATTTATTCAAAAAAAAAAAAAAAAAAAAAAAAAAAAAAAAAAAAAGAGGTATTCATCAATGGTTCCTCGAGCAGCCATTATTAAATGCTTGGACACGTGGCACAAGCTGTTTGGCCTCGTTTTTGAACAAGAGCGTCGCTTCGTCTTCCGTGCATTTTCGTCCTATATATATATCTCACTTCCTCCCCTCATTTCTCTTATTTCATCATTGCTGATCTTAAGAGAGAGCTTTTTGTTACTTCATCAACTTTGCTGCGTCAACTTGCTAATCTCGTCGCCTTTGCTGTCATCATCTTGTTGATCTCATCACCTTTCAAGGAGCCGTCTACTTATCTTGTAAGTCCTTTTCTCTTTTCATCCTTTCTTTTATTTCCATATTTTTAGTTGGTCGTTACTTCTATAGAGAGACCCGTCAGCTTAGGTTCTTAGAATACCTCCATCACTTGTAGGTGAATAGATGTCAGGAGATAGTCAGTCGTAGTTAGTTCGTGAGGGGGCGGGTTACGACGAAGTCTTCCCGTCAGGTCATGGGCCCGAGGAGGGCTTATCCTGGTCATCAGAGAGGGAAACGTCTGCTCATTCTCCTGTCGACGAAGAGGAAGACTGTGATGGAGAGGAAGTAGTGGGAGATGAGGATGAGTACGATGAGGGTGAAGGAGAGAACGAGGGGGAGTTAAAGGGAAAAGATTATGAAAATGAGGATGAGAGCGACGGGGGAGATTCTGTGGAGGGAAGTTCAGGAAGTCCAGGGGATGGTCATACTCGTCCCTTCATTCTTCCTAAGATGTGGACCATTAATGACTTCAAGCCGGCGATGATGACCAACATCTTTAAGAACTTAAGAGACCATTATCAAATTCCTGACAATATCCTAATCCGTTTACCCGGGAAGTTTGAAAAGTGCTACTCGGGGAAGACCGCAGATGTCGACATGTATGATGCCATGTTCGCAGTAGGGCTAAGGTTGCCACTGATGGCATTACACCATCAGTTAGCCAATTTTCTAAGACTATTTGTCAACCAAATTGCTCCTAATGCCTGGAGGATATTCATTGGAGCTGAAATCCTATAGGGTCGTCTCAACGGCGGGAACCGTCAGCTTTCGCTGGACGAGTTCTTTAGGTCCTATAGACCCCAACACATCGTCTCGTCTCATCTCAAGGGATATACCATTTTGCTACGCGGAAGAAAGAGATTAGGCTGGTGTCAGACATGCCCGACTCCGATAGAAATTGGAAGGGTAGATATTTTTTTGTTCAATGGACGGATTGGGTGTGCCGTCAGGAAAAGTGGGTGACAATGCCTCATGGTTTTAACAATACTTGGGGCATCGTCAAAGATTCAGGTTTAGTACAGTCTACATGTTTACTTTTTTCTTTATTTATTTATCTCAAGTGTTTAATGTCATCCACTTTTCCTTATTTTTAGCTAGCGTTCGTCCACACATAACAGACGAGCAAGAAGCCTTCATCCGTCAAGTTCTAGAAATCCCTTTTGACGAACGGAGGTGTAGGGACCTAATTACCCTTGATACTTTGCATGCTTATTGTGGTGGTCCTGAGTCGACTCCTACAACTCGCAGACTAAACGCATACTCCCATCGGCGTAAGTTATATTTTTTGTTTCTTTCTTCCCATTGTCTTTATTTGTGTCTGCTTATCTAGCATCCATCTCTTATCCTTTGTAGAAATGGAGGCAGTGAGGCAAAGAGCTCTGGAAAGGGCAGCCGCAGTGAGCAAGAAGAAGAAGGAGAAGGACGGGGCCTCCTCATCAGCTCCCAAGGATGTCACCAAAGGGATGTCCAAACAGAAGAGCGACGAGAAGGATGATTATCCGCTGAAGAAAACGTCGGGCGTTCCTGCTGGTGACAAAAAGCCAAAGTAGTCGTCGCCTCCCAAGCCCAGCCATAGAGCTAGTAAAGGTCTGATAACGGAGACTGGCCCCGTCACCCAGGGAGTCCGTCGTCTTCTCACGCACAAGGAACATGCCGTTGAGATGGTTAAGTCAATCATCAAGGAGACGAACTTAGATCCTTGTGCTGAGCAGTTGATTGAAGACCTAGGGGCGTCAGCTTCCTTTGACCTAGCCAAGGTATGCTTTTCTTCACACTTCGTTCTATTTCATGTTTGCTTCTCTTGTTGACAATTGTTTGTGTTTCTAGGCGTCGGTGTGCATGAAGGCACTTCAAGATAGGAGCATCGCCTAGGAAAAGGTGATCAGCCGGCTCTGTAAGCGGAACGAGACCCTGACCAACGAGCAGGATCAATACAAGGGAGCTCTCCGAATGCTTAATAAGGAGGTGACAGCTTTGATCGAGAAGCTGAAGAAGGAAGCTCGCCTCCGAGAGAAGGAACAAGAGGTGAAAGCGAACCTGGAGAAGGAACTGACAGCACTTTGAGAGCAGATAGAGACTGCCAGGGTTGACGCTATAAAAGAGTTCAAGGCTTCCCAGCCTTTTATCGACGCCTGTGCAGTCTACTATGGTGATGGGTTTAAGGATTGCCTGAAACAGGTCAAGTCCGTCTACCCAAACCTGGATTTATCCAAAGTCACCATGGACAACCCACTGCCGACGACCCCGGCTCGTGGCGACACCGTTAGCAAGGAGACCGACGACTCCACTGAGTCAGAGCGGGATCCGAAAGTTGACAGCGTCGTTCTTGCTCAACCTGCTTTCGAAGGGCCCATCATTCCTCAAGCCCCGTCTACTGATGATCCTTCTGCTCATGACGGCCCAAACAACTCTGCCCAAGACACCCCGAATTCCTCTGCTCCAGACACCCAGAACCCAACTGCCCAGGACGCCACAAACGTTTAACTTTAAATCTTTTTTATGTATCCATTTTCATTTTCAAACAGTGGTAAATGCCCTTGTTTTTGGGCTTCGCTTGTAAACATTTTACTCTATTTATGGCATATTTTTATTATTTCACATCCGTTACTTTTAGTATATTTGCCTATGTGTTGATCCTTGTTTTGAGATATGCGTATATCCGTCTGGTTCTATAGGATGTATTTGTTTCCCAAACGACTTGTGTGAACCCGTCTACTTTGATGGACTTGTCTACCTTATGATAATGAACTCGTCCGATTTGGGGACCTAATAACAAATTCGTCCACTTATGGACTTAATGTCTTCAAAGCATCCCCATGGGATGAACTCGTCCATTTTGTGGACTTAATAATTAACTCGTCCACTTGTGGACTTAATAATAAACTCGTCCATTTGCAAACTTATGATTTCAAAGTACCCCCATAGGATGAACTCGTCCACTTGTGAACTTAATAAATTTATGATTTCAAAATATCCCCATAGGATGAACTCGTCCACTTGTGGACTTCATAATAAGCTTGTCCACTTGTGGACTTTTAATAATAACCTTGTCCACTTGTGGACTTTAGTAATTAACTCGTCCACTTGTGGACTAACTTCAAGGCATCCCTTATGTGATGAACTCATCCACTTGTGGACTAAGTAATGAAACCCACCCATTTGTGAACTTAATGATTTCAAAGTATCCCCATAGGATGAACTCGTCCACTTGTGGACTTTAATAATAAATCCGTCCAGCTGTGGACTTAATAATAAACTCGTCCACTTGTGGACTTTATAGTTTTAAGACATCCCCATGGGATGAACTTGTCCATTTGTGGACTTTATAATTTTAAGACATCTCCATGGGATGAACTTGTCCATTTGTGGACTTTATAATAAACTCGTCCATTTGTGGACTTGATGATGAACTCGCCTACTTGTGGACTTGGTTACCAAAGTAGTTTTGTAGAGACAAATATATACACAGCTTATATCTGAATAACTCCTCTTATTATGATAAATGCATGCATAAGTAAAAAAATTGTTCTTAAAAAGGATAAAAACCTGCCCTTTGGGCTTAGAAAGTACTGTAGGTAAAAATTAACTAAAAGAAATAAACTGGAAATGAGGGGTGTAGCTCTTCATGCTTGTCATCTACTTGTAGTATTTCCTGAGATGCTCGGTGTTCCATGGATGGTCCAACTTCTATCTGTCTAGCGTCTCCAGGTGGTAGGTACTTTTCCTCTGCCATGAAGTGATTTTGTAGAGTCCCTTCCAGTTAGGACCGAGCTTTCCCTAGAAGGGATCTCTAGTGGCGCTCGTTACCTTCCTCAAGACGAGGTCTTCGACATTGAAGTCTCTGTGCCTGACTCTAGAGTTATAGTGCTTGGTCATGAGGTCCTGGTATCGTGTTAGTCTTTATTCAGCTGCTATCCTGACTTCGTCCACTAGGTCAAGTTGTAGACGCATGGCCTTGCTGTTCCTTCTTTCATCATAATTGTCCACCCTATAGCTTGTGAGTCCAACCTCAGCTGGGATAACTGCTTCGCTTTCGTATGCTAGTCGAAACGGCGTCTCTTCCGTAGGTGTTCTGGCCGTTGTCCTATATGCCCATAGTACGCTTGGCAACTTTTCTGGCCATATACCCTTTGCCCCCTCGAGTCGAGTCTTGATGATTTTAAGCAAGGATCGTTCGTGACCTCAACTTGTCCGCTGCCCTAAAGGTGGGCGGAGGAGGAGTAATGGTTCTTGATTCCTAATTGTGAGCAAAAATCCCTGAAAAAGTCGTTGTCGAACTGCTTCCTTATCTGAGACCAAGACTCTAGGGATCCCGTATCTGTAGATGACATTCCTCCAGACAAAGCTTCGCACGTTCTTCTCTGTGATAGTGGCCAGGACTTCAGCTTCTACCCATTTGGTGAAGTAGTCTATGCCAACTAACTTCAGGTGTCTTATTGCTACTAGGAATGGGCCCATGATGTCCAATCCCCATTAAGCGAAAGGCCATGGGGCCGTTATTGGGATGAGCTCTTCTGTTGGCTATCTGATGACGTTACTGAACCTTTGACATTTGTCGTAAGCTCTAACATTTGTCGCAAGCTCTGACATAAGCTCTTCAGTTTGCTTCGAACTTAGGGATCAACCAGGCGGTCCTAGAGGGGGATTCTCAAATACTGATGACAGCTCTGATTAATGATAGTTGATGATACCAAAAATCGTCAGTAAGTCACACAGTCCTCACGTGCTCAAGACAACACCTACACAACACAGAAAAATAAGACCTTAAGAGAGTACCGGTGTGGTACCGGCCAAAGACCCTCTGAAGGTTGAGTTAGAGAACTTTCTTCACAACTCTAGAGTGCCAGAGCTGGGGTAAATTATGCGTACCTTGGTTTGTGAGGGTTTCAGGGTTTTTATAGTAGTATAGGGTTGACATCCGTTTCTTGGCATAGAGGGTCTTTTCTTGTAAGGAAGATCCTCATTAATATGCATATCTTATGGGATCCTTTCCTTGTAGGAATCCCCTTTATTAGGGTTACCATGGGGCACAAGATGTTTCCTTATATACTCATGTGTGGAGGCCAAGCAAGGCCATGTCAGGCCCGTCAAAGGTTTACTTATCTCCTTCAGCTTCCTTTCGTCAGCTTTTTATCCCATCCAGGCATTCTAGTTGTCTCATTCAGGTGTCATTGATGTCAAGGTGCAGCCATCGGCCTTGAGATGGAACTGTCGGCTTTATGATATCGTCGTTTTATGTTTATGAATGCACAGGTAAGGCTGACAAGTTCACTAGGACTGTCGGCTTTGTCTTATGTGAGCAAGTTTATAATCCTTCTAGAATTACCCTTATCAATAGTGCAATCTTGTCTTCCCATGGTTTGTTGATTGACAATGTAAGGTTTGGTACTAAGCTTTTTACTCAATTACGTTACTCTCATGTTAAGAGAGAAGATAATATTGTTACTCACAATCTTGCTATAGACACTTTATTTGGCACCAATAATTTAATCAAGGAAGATGGCTAGAATGACCATTCATATACCTAAAATTCATGATTGCATTACATGCATTAATTCGTTCATTGCATGTCATAAAAATGATCTTGAGATTAACGATCGTGACAATATGCCCGATTCCCAAATCGGATCGTCGGATTGAAAGATATCGCATGATCAAGTTTGCATGGTCTACATGCATTTTGTTTAGGAGGAACCAACCACACATGATTAATTTAAATTAATTCTGATCCGGCACCCAAGAGGGCCATTCGGCATTCTTAGAGTGCCAATCAGCACTTCTCAAGTGCCAATTGGCACAAATGTGAGGCACAGCCCGAGGGCTTCTGGATTGAGATAAACCTTACCTTTTTTTATTTTTTAGAGATAAGGACGCGTCCCAGTTCGTATTCTGATCATTCAGCTAATTTTTCGAAGCATTCCAACCTCTATAAATAGAGGATGCCTCTCAAAATTCAACACATTTTTTCACGCTTTCTGAACCTCCCCCCCCCCCCCCATCTCTTTTTGGCTCCTTTCTTCTTTTCAATTCTCTCTTACGTTAAAGACGTTCTGGAGGCTCTTGCCTTAGGAATTTCTTTTCTATAAGCAATATATTTTAGGCTTCAAAGAGTTGAATAAATTTCTTTGAATTCTAAAATATCCTTTCACTAAGAAGAGACGCATGCAAGAGGTAGTTAATTTCTTTTCTTTTTCTAGTCTTCTTTATTAATTTTGATTGATGATACATGAATAGGTTTAGGATATTTTATTATTTCTGATTCTTGATATAATTGCCATGTTTTGTTCAAAAAAAAAATTTAATATGTTCTTAGATGATTATTTGTTATGATTTCTCTCTTGAATCTCAAAATCTGCTCTTGATCAAAGATCTCTTTAAATTAAAAACTGATCTGAATTTTTCAGATCTGATTTTTTTAACCACAAAACTGATCTGTATTTTCATTAAATGCAGATCTAATTTTTTTTACACACAAAACTAATTTGTATTTTCATTAAATGCGAATCTAATTTTTCTTACACACAAAACTTATATGTATTTTCATTAAATACAGATCTAATTTTTTTAACACATAAAACTGATCTGTATTTTCATTAAATACAGATCTTATTTTTTTTAAGAAAATTTTCTTTGTCACAAAATAGCAGATTTTGAAATTTAAGAGAAGAAGTCAAAAGTTGAGATGATTTTTGATTGATGCATGTAACATAGATTTATCTCATGAGTGTAGTCCCTCTTCTAAAAAAAAGGTCTTTTTCTTATTTTATTCATAAAAAAACAGATCTTTTTTTTTTCTCTCTACAAATCTAGATTTTCTTATTTACAAAACAGATATGATTTTTCTTAATGAAAATCACCATTTTTAACTTCGCTCCAAAATAGATCTGATTTTTTTTGTAAAAACCTTGTTCTTTCTTTATATAAAAACAGATCTGATTTTCTTTACAAAACTAATTTTTTATCTACACAAAAACAGATCTGGTTTCTTTTTTAATGAATCAAATCAATTTTCTTTATTTACAAAAACAAATCTGAATTTTTTCTAAAAAGAGGTTACATTCATAAGATAGACTTATGTGAGTTAGTTCTGGTCAAGTGTCTTTCATGTATGTTTGACATATCATTCAATATCATGCGTAAAAGGGTATGTTGGTCATTAGAATCTAGAAGACCAAACTCTAGCTGGGCAGAATGGATGCCTAACACCTTCCCATTCCGTAACCTAGCCTCCGAACTTAGTTCTTTTGGATAAGTAGATCTGTGCTTTGTCTTTCTTTTTATTTTTGGGTAGATTGTAACTAGGACAAAAAGCTATGTATTCTTTTGCATAGAATGTAACTAGGACTCAAAGCCTTGTAAGATTCAATTTACCAAGATTGTATTTATCATTATTCAATTAATGACAATGAAGTATTTTGATCATGTATTTTTTTGTATTTATTTTTTCTTATTTTTTTGTATGAAAAATAAGTGGCGACTCCACTCCATTTACCTAAAAAGAGAGGTGCCCTTAAAAGCACCTAAATCTCTTTTTTGAGAGCACCCCAATTTTGGCGATCTCTCACAATGGCAACTCCGCTGGAGATGTCAAGGGCTAAGCTTCGTATTAGACTTAAGTGACCAACAATATACCCATCTCTTTTACATGATTTTGCATGATATTGTTGTTTGTTTGTTTATTTATGTCTTGAGATTTTTGTACGATATTTTTGTTTGTGTTACCATGTTTCTTTGTTAAGAGCTTTCCCTAACTGTCATAGTGTGTGCCATCAAAACAACAAATATGTATGCACCCCTCTCAACAACATGGTGGTAGTAACAATGGATCACCGGTCTTCATTAGATTCGAGTACCCAGTGGTGAACTCACCAACTCAAAGCCCAAAGTCACTGGATCATTTCTTGTTGACTGTAAAGGACAGACCATGCCGTTCAGACCAACGCGTTGTTCATTACATTACAAGTTGGGAGGTGTAATGTCCTAGCTATGGGAAACAATAAAACAACAAACCCACTCTACAATGTAATGACTTAGAACCTACCCCTAGGCCAATCCATAATTAAATTGCATTGCATGTTGCGTGTATTTGTTTGGTTGGTTGATTGATGTAGATGGGGACTTAGTTTTGATTAACCCGACCAAGCCTGTTCTTAAGGAAGAATTTGTTCAAGATCCGAAGGAAGGCTGTAAAAAGAACCCAAGGCTGAGACTCAAGCTAGTAGCTCCAGTTCCAAGCCCATCACTCTCATCACGATACTGAAGCCCATGAGCATAGAAGACACTCCACTGCTGCAACATTACAAACCCATATTCAACCTATAAGACAGTTCAAGCCACAAGAAGTCTGAAGCTCCTAACACTATGGCGGAAGAGGGAGAACATCCAAACACTGAAGAACCCATGAACACTCAAGAGCTACTCAACACCATGGTAGCTAGTCAAATCCAGTTGAGGGAGGACATGAACCTTATGGTGCAATAGTTTCAGAACCTGAAGAATAACTAAGAGGAGAACAAGGCTGACCATAATCCACCGATTGTGGAGAGTGAGAAGAAGATCAATGAAAGGATGAACAAGATGGAAGAGATGATCAAGAGAGCTCGTACAATGGAGGACCTCATGGACTACCAATCCCTCTCACTTTTCCCCGATGTGAGATTGCCTCCCAAGTTCAAGATGCCAACCTTGGACAAGTTCGACGGGATTGGCTGCCCAAAGTCCCATTTGAAGATGTATATGAGGGCCATGCAGCCCCTAGGTGCGACTGAAGAACTACTTGCTCAAATGTTCCAAAACACTCTAACTAGAGCCGCTCTTAGATGGTTCCTCAACCTAGATGACTATAGAGCGAGGAGTTGGGAAGACATCTGCCGTGAGTTTCACAATCAATATAAGTACAACATAGAGGTGGATATAACAATGAGGGATCTTGAGACCACGAAGCAAGAACCGAAAGAATCTTTCTCTACCTTCATTACCAAGTGGCGGTCCAAGGTTGCATAGATCATGAATAAGCCAAGCGAAGAAGAACAGTTAGCTATGGTTGTAAAGAATTTATTACCTGTATACCATAAGTACTTGTTTGCTCAGTATTTTCCTAATTTTAAAGCTTTGATTGCTGCTGGAACCTAAATTAAGGATGCAATAAATAATGTCACTATAAAGAATGAGGACCCACCGAGGTTTAAAAGAATTTAGGATCTAGTTCTAAGACTGCAAAAGTTTCTAATATATGCAAAAATGATCCTTATCACTTATTGCTCCTATTGCCCCCGTGCAAATATCATAAGGACCACCTCCAAGGCCTAGGAGGGAATTTCATGAGTTGTATATGCCTGTGAGTCAAATGTTTGAGAAACTAAAAGCCAAGGGGTTACTAAAGCCCTTAGATCCAAGACCAATTCCAAATCCATTACCTACAAGATTTGATGTGACTAAGAGATGTGCCTACCACCAAAGCCCTGGCCATGATACTGACAAGTATTTTGGCCTTCGTCATGCAATTCAAGACTTAATAGAAAATAAGGTGATTGCACTGCCTACAAGGCCTAGCATCACTAATAATCCCTTTCCCAATCACAATTTTGGGAGAGGACCAAGGATTAATTGCTTAATGACTAAGGAGGAAAGTAAAGAAGACCTGTCTGAGTTGATTTATGACCTACTTGAATGTTTTATGATGACATGGGAAGAGCTTATGGGAATGACGTCCACTGCAGGGTATGACATATGGAGTGAAGATGTAACCGAGACCACAAATTACCCGACATCTATAAATGGGGGGAGACACTTCAAACCTCAATCAAATCACCCAACACCCACAAATGCGAGGAGACACTTCAAACCCTAATCAAATTACCAAGCACCAACATATGGGGGGAGACACTTCGAACCTCAATCAAACAACCCAATACCTACAAACGAGGGGAGACACTTTGAACCCCAATCAAATGGCCTAACATCCACAAATGGGGGGAGACACTTCAAACCCCAAAACGCCGATCTAAATGACCCAACAAAAATTTCCCACATCACAAAGGGAGGAGACACTTCAAACCCCCATATTTGGAGACAGACAACCCAATAAAAGCCCTAAACAAGGCCACCCAACAAACACCCATTGAAGAGGATTAGGTCCTCAAGCAATTACAGAAGACTCAAGCCAATATATCTTTATGGGGTTTACTCATGGCCTTATACAAGCACCGTTAAAATCTGTAGACCTTCTCAACCAAATCCAAGTCCCTACAACCACAACTTCTCAAGATCTAAATGCTATAATTGGGTCCATAAGTAGGGAACTCACTATTTCCTACTTTGACAAAGATTTGACAAAGAAGGGGAAGCACCATAATGACCCATTGCATATTACTGTAGATGCCAAAGGTAAGAGGATTCTCATGGTTCTGATTGACGACGGAAGTGCCTTAAATGTGTGTCCTTAAAGACTGCAAGTTGCTTGGGTCTAAGTATTGAAGATTTTGTGCCTACAAATTAGCATGTGAGGGCATATGACAATAGTAAAAGGGAGGTCTTAGGAACCGTGACACTAGAGCTCACTATAGGACCAATGATCAAGAAGGTGGAATTTCAAGTCTTGAACATAGCTTCATGCTTCAATATGCTCCTTGGGCGACCATGGATCCATGACACAGAGGCCGTACCTTCATCCCTATACCAAAAGGTTCGGTTTCCACATGAAGGTGCCATAGTTACCATATATGGCGATACTTTGACCGTGCCAAAGCCCATTTTTGGTATTGATTCTAAGAATGAGTCATTGACCTTAGATGGCTTTGAAATTGAGAGACCTGGCTTTGGAAGAAGAGAAGAAGAAGTGGAGAGGATCCCCATGGACTTTGCTCCTTACAGCAACAACAACATGGTGGCAATGATGAAGAGAATGAATTACCTTCCAGGAATGAACTTGGGGAAGACTGTGAAGAACCAACTGTTCAAGACGCAATAATTTCTATTGCCACACCACCTTCTGGGCTAGGCTATAAGCCCACTGATGATGACTTGTTAGAGATGGAGGTGAGAAGAATGACCCGAGCCAAAGCCAAAGCAAAGGGACTTCCTTGTCCCCCGGAACCCCTAAAGCCCTATACTCCAACATTGAACGGGAAATTTGGTAAAGCTGGAGATAGTCAACGCTATTGGGGATTCCCTGAACCGAGATTTGACCCTAAGACAAGAACAATGATGCCTGGGTTTGAGCTGCTATTTGATTGCAACAACAACCAGCTTCCAGAACTGGAGAAGGAAGACACAAATTGGGTCCCTACCGATTGGGCTGATTACATGGACCCTGATGTAATGACTACACTTCTAGGAGATGCCATTTGCAATATAGAAGAAGAAGAGTATTGGAAGGCTTGCCAACATGCATTAAAGAGCCCGTATGAAGCAAGAACAAGTGATGAGGATGAAGAAGGGGGAGAAGCCCCTAGTGATGATGATAAAGGTAGCAATGGCAAGAGTGATAGTAGTAGTGATAGCAGTAGCAGTGACAGTGGAGATGGTGAAGATGATAGCCATAGTGACAGTGAAAGCAACAACAGTGAAGACTATGATAGCCAATATAATGGCAATGACTGGGGTGAACACCCTAGTGATAGAGAAGATGAAGATAAAGGGCTTTACTATGAAAACTATGATGATGATGTAGACTACTATGATAGAGATATAGAGGATGATGCAGAAGCTGAAGCTGAACCTATAAACATGGGAAGCGACGCTGGAAGTGATCAATATAGGCTAGTAAATTTGCTAGAGGCTGCAGGAGAGGAGATTGAAGAAGCCGATAATGTAGACTATGATGATTACCACTATGGGCGTCTCTCAAATTGGAGCTGCATTACTAACGTTAGTTCAAAGTCAGGTCCTCGATATGACAAGCATGGTAGAGAAATTCCTGAGTTAGGATCATTCCACAATTCAGAACTTGGCTCAATGACCCCATACACTGAGGAAGAAGATGACATAGATGCTAGATTGGCCGCTCTAGACCCAAAACTGATGGTCCACAGTCTCAGAACCCTAACACTCGAGAATTTAGAAGGTGATAATGAGAAGATGGAAGGGAATGAGTCACAATACCTCCCCCAATACATCCACCCGAGCAACAAAGGGAAGCAAGATCTGTTTGGTGAATGGATGGATAGCATAGAGCGCCTAGATACTTTTGTGATTGACAAGCCCACAGATAAGGAGATTGATAGTGAAGGCATGGATTATATGGATAAAGACCCTCTGGTACTGATGCTGAGGGAAGAAGGAACTTATTGGGAGCCACATGCCATCATTGAAACCACAATTGAGTTGAAGAACTGGGCATGGGAGGGAGCCGCCCACCCCATGGAGGACTCTGTGAGAAAGACCAAGACCATCGAGCCAATCATTCCTATCAAGAAGATCAAGACCATCAAGCCAGTCACTCTTGCCAAAAACATAGTTTCCGTCCCCATTGAGTCTGTTTCTGCTAGTATTACTATTCCTGTCAAGTTTGTTTGTGATAGTATTCCTGTTGAGTCTGTTTTAGTTAAGTCTGTTGAGAACTATTTTCCTTATAATATGATTTCTAATTCTGCTTATTTGCTGGCTTTGAATGTTTTTATTTTTGAAATTGATAAAGAAACTCTTAATAATAAGGAATTAAAATAAAGGCATGTAGAACCTATAAAAGAAGAAACCCAACCTATTAACCTGCGAACTGATGATGAACCTAAAATGGTACAAGTGGGCAATACCCTGACCATCTCTGAGAAAGAAGCATTAGTTGCCCTACTGACAAAATTCAAAGAGGTATTTGCATGGTCATATGAAGACATGGCTGAGATTGATATAGATATAGTACAGCATTGCATTCCAACAGATCTAACCATGAAGTCGGTCAAGCAGAAGTTAAGAAGAATGAAGCTAGAATGGACTCTCAAGATCAAGGAAGAAGTTAGGAAACAGTACAATGCAGGATTTCTGAGGGTGGTCAACTACCCGAAATGGTTAGCTAATGTGATTCCAGTACCGAAGAAGGATGGGAAAGTTAGAATGTGTGTAGACTTTCGAAACCTGAATAAGGCTAGCCTGAAAGATGATTTTCCTTTGCCCCACATTGATGTCTTGGTTGATAATACAGCAGGATATGCCTTGCTGTCATTTATGGATGGATTTCAGGGTACAATCAGATAAAGATGGCTCCGGAAGATATGGAGAAACCTCCTTCATTACTCCTTAGGGGATATATTGCTATAAGGTCATGCCATTTAGCCTTTAAAATGTTGGTGCTACTTACCAACGTGCAGCCACTACTTTGTTACATGATTTGATCCACAAAGAAGTAGAAGTTTATGTTGATGACATGATAGTGAAGTCCAAAGATCGTGAGGGACACATACCAGCCTTACAGAAGTTCTTCAAAAGAATCCAATTCTATAAGCTGCGATTGAATCCAAAGAAGTGCACTTTCGGTGTAACATCCAGAACGCTGTTAGGGTTTATGGTAAGTCAGAGGAGAATTGAAGTTGATCTAGAAAAAATCAAGGCCATTGTAGAGATGAAACCTCCAAGGACTGAAAAGGAGATCCAAGGATTTTGAGGGAGGATACAAAACATCAGCAGATTCATAGCCTAGCTCACCATGACATGTGAACCAATTTTCTGACTGCTCAAGAAGGAAGTTCTTACAGTATGGAATGAACAATGCCAAGAAGCTTTTGAGAAGATTAAGAATTATCTGATAAAGCCACCAATATTGGTTCCACCGATACCTGAAAAGCCATTATTGTTGTATCTCACAACTACGGACACAGCAATGGGGGCTTTGCTTTCTCAATACCTAGAGGAGTCTAGGAAGGAGAATGCAATTTATTATATCAGCAAGAAGATGTTACTTTATGAAGAAAAGTATTCACCACTTGAGAAGACATGTGTAGCACTTGTATGGGCAACCCGCAAACTCAGACATTATATGCTTGCTTTCAAAGTCTTTTTGATTGCAAGAATGGATCCTTTGAAGTATTTGATGGAAAAGCCTGTGCAAGATGGGAAGACAGCTAAATGGGTTTTGCTTCTGTCAGAATTTGATATTAAATATGTGACTCAAAAATCTATGAAGGGGAGAGCGATTACTGATCACTTAGCCTACTGTTCACCAAAAAAAGCTGAAGAGATCCAAGGAGACTTTCCAAATGAGGATATCATGAAGATTGAGGTAGAATCATGAAAGATATATTTTGATGGAGCAACTAATCAAAATGGAAGTGGCATTGGGGTTCTCTTAATTTCTCCAAAAGGGACACACATCCCATTCTCTGGTAGGCTCAACTTCCCTGCCACTAATAATGCCACTGAATATGAAGCTTACATTATGGGATTACGAGCAGCCCTGGGTCTTGGAGTAAAAGAGTTGGAAGTATATGGTGATTCGGCTTTGATAATTTCTCAAATTCAGAATAGATGGAAGATCAAGGAAGAGAGGCTAATGCCTTGTCATGAATGTCTTCAGAAGTGGACCTCGAAATTCAACAAGATCTAGTACCAATATGTGCCAAGGATGCAGAATCAAATTGTAGATGCTTTAGCAACAATGGCCTTCATGATGGATGGACCTAAGGAAAATGAAGCTAGACCCATAGTGGTGGAGCAAAAAGAGGAGCCAGCTTATTACATGTCAATAGAAGAATATGAGGGAAAGAATGGAGAAGGTGAATGGTATTCAGACATCCTACAATATCTCAAGGATGGGACATACCCACAGTCTGCAGATAAGAATGACCAATTGACCATCGGAATGCTATCTACTAATTATATTATTTGTGGGGAGAGGCTTTACAGAAGATCATATGATGGAATTCACCTCCTTTGTGTGACTGCCAAGGAAGCACAGTAAATAATCGAAGAGGTTCATGAGTCAAGCTATGAGCCACACATGAATGCACACATGCTGTCACGGAAGATAATGAGGCAAAGGTATTATTGGACTACTATGGAAGCTGACTGTGCAACTCATGTCCGGAAATGTCATCAATGCCAAGTCCATGGAGATTTGAAACACATGCCACCTATGCCATTACATACCATGACTTCACCCTGGCCGTTTTCTACATGGGGAATAGATATTATTGGGAAGATTCACCCAACAGCATCTAATGGCCATGAATTCATACTTATTGCTATTGATTATTTCACTAAATGGGTAAAAGCTGCCTCATACAAGGTTTTGAACTCAAAGAAAGTTGCTCAATTTATTCAAACTAATATCATTTATAGATATGGGGTACCATATGAAATTATCTCCGACAATGGACTGCATTTCAAGGGAGAAACAGAGAAGCAGCTACGACAGTTCAATATTCAGCACCACAAATCCTCACCCTACTGTCCACAGACCAATGGAGCAATTGAGGCTGCAAACAAGAATATAGGGCAAATCTTGAAGAAGAGCACGAAGAACTACAAGGATTGGCATCTAAAATTACCCTATGCACTTTGGGGGTATAGGACATCAATTCGATCTTCCACAGGAGCCACTTCTTATTCATTGGTGTATGGGATGGAAGCAGTCCTTCCCATTGAAATGGGTGTCCATTCACTGAGGACAGTACTGGAAAGTGAGCTTTTGATAAGAAGGTAAGAACCAGAGATTTGAAGTTGGGGGATTTAGTGCTGAAAGAGATCTGAGCCCCGATTCAAGAGATAAACGGGAAGTTCAAGCAAAATTGGGAAGGCCCATATATTATCAAGCAAATATACTTTGGGAGAGCAGTAACGTTGATGGACTTGGATGCAAATCCTTTCACCGAACCAACCAACATGGATCAATTGAAGAAATACCACGTCTGAAGTGGTTGTAAATTATCCTGTTTCCATTCATATGTTCGTCATAAAAAATAAAAATAAAAAAAGAAGTGAGGGTAGGTTGAAAACTCGAAAGGGCAATCTACGCAAAAAAAAAAACAAAAAACAAAAAACAAAAAAAGTGAGGGAGCCTGCTAGGTTGAAAACCCGAAAAGACAGCCTAGGCAAAAATTAAGGCAAATAAAAAAATGAACTACGTGATGACCTGATCCTTCTGCCAAGGAGGTACGTAGGCAACCATACATTGGTCCGATCACAACTTCCCCAAACCCACCATTTATCCAATAAGCAAAAAAAAATTTCTTTTCCCAAAATTCAACCATTCCATTAAATTATGCCATTACATAGAAATCAAAAACCCAAACCCTAAACCAAACCATAAAAAGAACCAAACCTTAATAACCCAAACCCTAAACCAAACAAACAAACAAACAAACAAAACAAAAAACAAAAAAACCCAAACCTTAAAAACCTGAACCTTAGACTTAACCTGCAAGTCCTAAATGATTCCCAAACATAAGAGTTTCACATCAACTTTTAAAATAAACATGTTCAAAGCCAAAAAAATAAAAAGATCACTTTGTCTTCAGTCTTTTCTCTTTTGGTTGATCATTGATTTCCTTTGTGCTAGGTACTGTGTCATCTTTGTCTCTCCTTTTAAATTCATAGTTGTCATCATCATGTCTTTCTCGATTGTCTCTAAGAAATTGTTTTCTCATAACGACCATGTCAGCTTCCTTGTCAACAACCTTGCCCACCAACCAGTTAGAGTATTCTGTGGTCATCTTGTGAAAGTGAACCTTGACAAAAGATTGATCCACTCGGTCAGCCATCTCCAAACCCAACAACATGTTCCTTATAGAGGTAGGATTTGTGTCCATAAGAGTGAATGGTTTTCTTCCTTTTCCACTAGGCATTCCTTGCTTATATTGGAACTACCTCAAGAGTCTATCCGCCTTATAGAAAGTTGCCCTCCTTAATCCAACTATGAAGATGTGATCTGATCTTAGAGACCACAGCAGAGGGGCTGGACACTTCCACCAATAACAATTCCATCGAATTGAGGCACTGGATTTCTTGTTCAGAAATTTCACCCAGTCGCTCTCAATTTGGCACTCAGTTTTGATGACAGTCCTACTAAGAAAACTGACAGGACCATAATTACCAACTGTAGGCCTAGCAATCATATCCAGTCTTTCCATCAACCATATCTGCAAAGTCAAGGGACTCCCAAGAAAGTTTTGTGACTCTCCACCATGAAATACAGAGTCCAATCCTAAAAGAGTTTCTGCCAAGATCAGAGAAACAAGATTATCACCATCCTTAATTTGACTCAACACTTATGGCTTGAGCATCCACAAAACCGTGCCTTCCAAAGCAAAGCAAAAATTTTCCCACGAAGCAGAGAGCCAAGCCAAAAATTTTCTGCATGTTGTCAGTCACTCCATAAGTACGTTTGTTAATCAATCTTGAAAGAATTGCACAAAGATCCACCATATGTCCTTCAATCATACTACTGGTTATTGAAGTAGGAAGACCTAGAGCATCAGACAAAAATTCCCTATGCCTGGGATCACAAGAAACTGCTACAGATTTCTTGTTTGGATCATAACCCGTAATAGCTAAAAATTCTTCAATTATGGGATAAAGTTCAGCAGTTTTAAACAGAGCACATGATCTTCAGAATCCCAGAACTTCACAGCAGCACGGAGGAAGTCCCACTTGATTTTAATGTTCCTCAAAGCCTTGATTCCCTCTAGTTTATAGGGTGTAAAATTGGTCTTGGTACTAAAATCAAAGCTACGAACCCATCTGTTGATATCATTAATGGTTGAATGAGAAAAATGTTAATTGTTAGCCATGGATAACTTTTGCTTATGAATATTGTGTCTTGCTAACCTTGATGTAGAGATTTGTTTGCAGGATAGATGCTAAAATAAGCTACTTCATTCCTTAACCAGGTTTAAATAAGTTTCAAGAGTTTGTAGCTGACTAGGAAAGTGTTTCACGGTCACAAATGAAGGAAATATTCTTCAAAAAACTCGAAAACGCAAAACACACGTTGAAAAAGCATGAGGAGTTGGCCCACCATAAGGTAGGCCAATCGACACATAAAAGTGCCATTCGGCACTCTAAAAGTGTCATTCGGCACTCTAAAAGTGCCAATCAGCACTCCTCAAGTGCCGACTAGCACTCAACTCCACCAAGGCTCACTTATCATGTTTTGTGTTTTCGGGCACTTTTCAGATCCCATTTTGACCCTATTTAACACTCAAAAAGTTTTTTTTTTTTTTTTTTTGGTTAAACTGGGGCATTCAGACATGCTTTGTCCATTTGTTTTAAAAAAAAAAAAAAGGTCACCTGCATCAATGTTTTCAAAAAAAATAAATCAAAAAATCAAATCAAGATTTTTCAAAATCATGGGTTCATCTCTTAAACTAGGGGCATTTGGCCATGCCTTATCCCCCTCTTTTTGGAACAAATAAAAATCACTCATTCTTCTCAAAAAAAAATAGAAAGAAAGAAAAAATAATTCTTTTCAAAAATGAATGGTCACATGCACAAGTCTTTAAACTAGGGGCATTCAGCTATGCCTCATTCATGTAAGAGCAAATTTCATCGGAATTGGTCAAATAAGTTTAAATTGTTACTACAAGACTTCATCAGGTGAATTCTAAACTTGTCTCATCTAAAGTTTTAACAAGATCAGAAACAATTCAAAGGACAAAGAGCTAAAAGCTGAGATTAATACAAATTTTTCTAAGAAATGTTTCTTCTTGTTCTTGCAGAAAAAAAGAGACATAAGTCAAGCATCATTGGGACTCTAGGTCCGCCTACGCGAAGATCTCCTTGACCCACCTCTAGAGGAGCCACCCTTAGTGTCTCCTTCCTGACTTGCATAAAACCGAGATTCTTGCTATCGGTTCTGGAATTCAAGATTTCTGATCCTTTCCTCCAAGGCTCATGTGTTGGCATTAACCAATGCCATTCGACTCACTTGAAAAATCAACAAAGTCAAGTGTTAGATCGATTATCGGGGAAGTTCAAGCAAAGACGCTCAAAGAGCATCATCTTATACCCAGCTCGCTTCATTGATCACATATCGAGAAGACTGGGTGCGTGCTACCAGTTGCAAACCTCCGATCATCTGCATGCTTTCTTCCACAAGATCAACATCGACCTGAAACACAAATCTACCAGATCATGAGCAATTCAATGAGCCAAGAAGAAATGAGAACAAGGAACTAAGGATTCAAGAACACACCAGATTAGGCCAACGAACATTTGGAGTATGTTCTGGCCTATCTAAAGTCATGGAGCTGTACGATCCATCAGGATTCATCACTTCATATTGCCATGCAGGAAAGTGAGGATAGCTCTCCATGAAAGAACTAGAAGAGCCACTAGCATGGCTAGAAGGGGGATTCTCTTCTCCCACTTCCTTTTCTTCAGAAGATGAAGCCTGAGAGTGCAACATACAGACATTATCACAAAATGGAAACATGAGAAAGGAGCATACAAGATGAAATACAACCTGACTTTAGAAGGAAAGAGAGATGCCGAGGTGACAGGAATACCAGCCAAACAACCTTGTAGTTGAGTTTAAATGAACTCAAAATAAATCCCTGGTGTCCCTGAAACAACATGGCCAATTCGAGCACGAGCAATCTTTTCATTAGCTAAAAGGTCAGCCAACCAAATGGACGGACAAAGAGGAACCAGAATTGTCATAGGAGGATATACGTGTTAAACCTGAACTAACACCCGATTGCCAAGATACCAATACCTCCCATGGCCACACTCAAACAACACTTGGTGACCATTCAGCTCCAAAGCCCATTCACACTCAACATACTCCTCACATCCAAGCCAAGGATTCAAAGACATCTGAAAATCACAAAGAACCCAAAATGAAAAGAAGACAAAACCACAATCAAATCACAAAAACCCTTTAACACAGAATCCCACGCACACAAAAAAACTCACATTAGCAACAGTTAAATTGTCAATCACCACATGCCAAACTTCCAAAGAACGCTTGGAAGGCATTGACAAACGATATTTAGGCAACCAACGGAGAAATCTCGGATATATGCCATCAACATCTTCCCGAACTTGAGGACCGACCCCAAAATATTCATACATCCAAACCTGAAAAATTAACATACATCATCACAATATAGCCAAAATGACTTTCCAAAACCCACACATGCCAAAAATTTCAAACCTCACCTGCCAAACAAATGGCACACCTCCTAAGCTTGAGAGGCTACGCCTGGAAAGTTGAGTCATAAAATGCAAGAAAGTTGCGTAAGCCATGCCACCCTAATCATAATTCTTGATCTGGTCAATATCCCTCAGACTCCACAAATAGTGCAAGCTCACAGTACTGCCCAAGTCTAGACACAAGAAAGTCCCAATGAAGAGGAGCATGAACATGTGGGTACCCATTGGCACAGTTTTACAGTTCTCAATATTCTCATATAGCCACATTAGAGAGACATTTTTACTCTTCAACTTTGAACGCACTACGCCTAAAAGACTCTTAATCTCTTTCGGAGTAAGGAAATCATTGACCTTGATTCTTTCACCACCCAATCTTAAGCTAGTGATGACAAAGAAATCGTAAGGTGTCAACATTACTTCACCAATGCTTAGGAAATGGAATGTGCACGTGGTATCCCAAAACCATTCTAACAAAGCAAGGAGCAACTGGAGATCCTTGTACTCATGAGTCTCCTGATTCAATAAGGCTTCGAAGAAAGTCTGAAAGCCCGCGTCATTAATGATGTTCCTAATATCCGGAGACAATATTTCCCATATGCCTTTCAGCATTTGAAGGCTACCTCGGCTTTTGAGGTTCTGCAAAAAAAAGTTTGACCCATCATCAGGAGGTCCAAAAATTACATGCCCCAACAAAATTTTCCACAACCAAAAATTACATGCCTCAACAAAATTTTCCATGAACAAAAACTACATGCCCTAACAAAGTTTCCCATGACCAAAATCACATGTCCAGCAAAATTATCCATGACCAAAGATCTCATACCCATTAAAAACTCTCCATTCCATAGCATACTCAACAAAAAAAATTCCATGACAAAAGTTACATGTCCAACAAAAATTTTCAATGTCCTACACAAAAAATATATATACAAACCCATATCCAAAAAAATTTCCATGATCATTAAACAAGACTTACACGCTCCAACCAGATTTCCGCATCCATCAAAAATGAACTTGTTCAACCAAGCCTACACAACAAATTTCCATAACTTCAATGCTCCCAAAATTCAAAGTCTAAATTCATCCAACAATACCACATGACATACATTGCCAAAATTCATGAGCCATCAAAATTGTCCAAGTTAAACCATGTCAAAAAAAAAAACTCAAAAATTCAAAATGTCCCTAAAGCCAAGATTACAACATGATCACAAGAATTTCCAACCAAGCCCTACAATGTCCAAAATTTCAACAAAGAGCAAACAACAATCAAATGACAATGTCTCAACACGAAACTTTCAATGAAGCATGAAATCAACAAATTTCCCAACAAAGAAATTAAAATAAAAATAAAAAACTCACCTTGAAGCCCATTTTAGAGTGTGGAGCATGGGTCTTGGGGTCTTGAAGGAGCCCTTCTTCATCATTCCATTCATGAGATGGGTGGTATTTTTTCCCATTAAAAGTGAGAAAGGAAGGCCTATTGGAAGATGATGCCATTGGTAATGCAAAGAAAAAGAAAGTTTGGAAATGGGTTTCACAAAATTGGTGTGTAGCAAAAATGACCAAGAACACAAGGATCTGAAAAGATATTGAGGGAGATGAGTGAAGGAAGGTTGAGAAGCTTAGGAAAGTAATTTTTTTAGAGAAGAAATGGTGTAGTGAAGGAGAAAATCCAAGTGGAAGAAGGAAGTGAATAGTAACAATGGAGGAAGAAGAAAGAAGAGAGAAAAGCAAAAAAAAAAAAAAAAAAAAAGGAAAATACAAGGAATGGGGGCCAAAATTCAGCCCCCTTTTTTTTTTTACAACCTGAGTTGCTGAGTCAACTCAGGTTGACTGAGTTGACTCAATCAACTCCCAAAAAAAAAAAAAAAAATCTTTCTTCTTTCCTTTTAAGAAAAAGAAAAATCAAGAAGGATGAATGAAAATTTTTCAAAGTTTCAAAAAAAATAGATGTCATCAATTACAAAAAAATTTCATGACTTTGAAGAAAAACTTCTTAGAGATGACCAAGGACAAAAGATACCATTTTTTTAAACTCTAATTCCAAATTTCGAACTCTCAATTCCAAGTTTCAAATTCCAAATTCTAAGTTTCAAGTTTCAAATTCCAAGTTTCAAATTTCAAAGATAAAAGCTTTTTCAAAGGACTACAAAAATCAATCAAAGTTTTCTTGCTAAAAATGGAAAATTTTCAAATTAAGAAAGTATAAATGAAGATCAAACAGCTTAAAATGATGGAACAACAAAGCACTCACCATCAAAAAGTCTAATTCAAAATTTTAATCTTTTGCAGGCAAAATCTCAGGTTCCGAGGTAAAGAAGCTCCTTGGACACCTTTCATCAAGATCAAGGTAGAGAAGCCCCTTGATCGCCACAGCTCAGGTTCCAAGGTAAAGAAGCCCCTTTGACACCTTTCATCAAGTTCGAGGTAGAGAAGCCCCTTAGTCGCCACAATCTAGGTTCAGAGGTAGAGAAGCCCCTTGGTTACCTTTCATCAAGATCGAGGTAGAGAAGTTCCGAGGTAGAGAAGCCCTTGGTTACCTTTCATCAAGATCGAGGTAGAGAAGCCCCTTGGTCGCCACAATCTAGGTTCCGAGGTAGAGAAGCCCCTTAGTTACCTTTCATCAAGATCGAGGTAGAGAAGCCCCTTGGTCGCCACAATCCAAGTTCCGATATAGAGAAGCCCCTTGGTTACCTTTCATCAAGATCGAAGTAGACAAGCCCCTTGGTCGCCACAATCCAGGGTCCGAGGTAGAGAAGCCCCTTGGTTACCTTTCATCAAAGATCGAGGTAGAGAAGCCCCTTGGTTTCTACAATCCATGGTTCCGAGGTAGAGAAGCCCCTTGGTTACCTTTCATCAAAGATCGAGGTAGAGAAGCCCCTTGGTCGCCACAGCTCAGGTTCTGAGGTAGAGAAGCCCCTTGGATACCTTCCATTCAGATCGAGGTAGAGAAGCCCTTTAGTCATCACAATTCAACATTGAGATAAAGAAGCCTCTCCATCGCCCTAGGTTCCAAGGTAGAGAATCCCCTTGGATACCTTACATTCAGATCGAGGTAGAGAAGCCACTTGATCGACCACCCCAGATTCAGACTGAGATAGAGAAGCCTCTTGATCAACCCAGATTTCAAGATCCATTCCAGGTTTATCAGTTATCAATTAGGTCAAGTATTCACAATTTTCATTTTTCAAAATAGCAAGGCACTAGTTCTATGTTCCAACGTTTTAGGTTCTAGGACTAGGTAATCTTTGAAAAGTCAACCTCAATTAAATCATGGCTGCTAAAATCAGTGTCTTTGTTTTACATTGACATTCGCTTTGCAAGCTCTATCAATGAGGGGCATTCTGTAGACACTCGATTTTGCACCCATAATTTAATCAAGGAAGATGGCTAGAATAACCATTCATATACCCAAAATTCATGATTGCATAACATGCATTAATTCGTTCATTGCATGTCATAAAAATGATCTTGATATTCTAACGGTCGCGATGGTATGCCCGATTTCCAAATCAAACTGTCAGATTGAAAGATATCGCATGATCAAGTTTGCATGGTCTACATGCATTTTGTTTAGGTGGAACCAACTACACATGATTAATTTAAATAAATTCTAATTGGCTAGACAATTAAAATTAATTAAATAATTTTGTGATTGGCTGTTAGTTAGTGTCAAAAATAGGCTTGCATGCATGGGAATAAAGAGGATAATCAGATAACAATAAAATTGTGGATAATCAAGACTTTTTGGAGTATTTATCTACAAAATAATCATTGTTGAAAAGACCTGAATTATCAGAAAATGAGTTTAATTTTTAGAATATGGATTAAAAACGCGTTTAAGTGCAAGTCCCGACTCAAAAAACCTCAAAACAGGAGTCCAAAATAGACCAAAACTCAAACGCGGGTCTAGCACCCAAGAGGGCCATTCGGCACTCTTGGAGTGCCGATCAGCACTTTCTAAGTGCCGATTGGCACTTCTCAAGTGCCGATTGGCACAAATGCGAGGCACGGCCTGAAAGCTTCTGGATTGAGATAAACCTTACCTTTTTCGATTTTTTTAGAGATAAGGACACATCCCAGTTTGTATTTTGATCATTCAACTAATTTTTCGAAGCATTCCAACCTCTATAAATAGAGGATGCCTCTCAAAATTTAGCACACTTTTTCACGCTTTCTAACCCCCCCTCTTTCTGGCTCCTTTCTTCTTTTCAATTCTCTCTTACGTTAAAGACGTTTTGAAGGCTCTTGTTTTAGGAATTTCTTTTCTGTAAGCAAAATATTTTAGGCTTCAAAGAGTTGAATAAATTTCTTTGAATCCTAAAATATCCTTTCACTAAGAAGAGCACGCATGCAAGAGGTAGTTAATTTCTTTTCTTTTTCTAGTCTTCTTTATTAATTTTGATTAATGATTCATGAATAGGTTTAGGATATTTTATTATTTTTGATTCTTGATATAATTGCCACGTTTTGTTCAATTTTTTTTTTTTTTTTAATATTTTCTTAGATGATTATTTGTTATGATTTCTCTCTTGAATCTCAAAATCTGCTCTTGATCAAAGATCCCTTTAAATTAAAAACTGATCTGAACTTTTAAGATCTGATTTTTTTTAACCACAAAACTGATCTGTATTTTCATTGAATGCAAATCTGATTTTTTTTATACACAAAACTAATCTGTATTTTCATTAAATGCAAATCTGATTTTTTTTACACACAAAACTGATCTGTGTTTTCATTAAATACAGATCTGATTTTTTTTAACACATAAAACTGATCTGTATTTTCATTAAATACAGATCTGATTTTTTTTAACACATAAAACTGATCTGTATTTTCATTAAATACAGATCTGATTTTTTTTTTTTTAATAAAATTTTCTCTGTCACAAAATAGCAGATTTTGAAATTTAAGAGAAGAAGTCAAAAGTTGAGATGATTTTTGATTGATGCATGTAACATAGATTTATCTCATGAGTGTAGTCCATCTTCTAAAAAAAAGGTCTTTTTCTTATTTTATTCATAAAAAAACAGATCTGATTTTTTTTTCTCTACAAATCTAGATTTTCTAATTCACAAAACAGATCTGATTTTTCTTAATGAAAATCACCATTTTTAACTTCGCTCCAAAACAGATCTGATATTTATTAGTAAAAACCTTGTTCTCTCTTTATATAAAAACATATCTAATTTTCTTTACAAAACTAATTTTTTATCTACACAAAAACAGATCTGGTTTCTTTTTTAATGAATCAAATCAATTTTCTTTATTTACAAAAACAGATCTAATTTTTTTCTAAAAAGAGGTTACATTCATAAGATAGACTTATGTGAGTTAGTTCTGGTCAAGTGTCTGTCATGTATGTTCGACATATCATTCAATATCATGCATAAAATGGTATATTGGTCATTAGAGTCTAGAAGACCAGACTCTGTCTGGGCGGAATGGGTGCCTAACACCTTCTCATTCTGTAACCTAGCCTCCGAACTTAGTTCTTTTGGATAGGTAGATCTGTGCTTTGTCTTTCTTTTTATTTTTGGGTAGATTGTAACTAGGACAAAAAGCTATTTATTCTTTTGCATAGAATGTAACTAGGACTCAAAGCCTTATAAGATTCAATTTACCAAGATTGTATTTATTATTATTCAATCAATGACAATGAAGTATTTTGATCATGTATTTTTTTTGTATTTATTTTTTCTTATTTTTTTGTATAAAAAATAAGTGGCGACTCCACACCACTTACCCAAAAAGAGAGGTGCCCTTAAAAGCACTCAAATCTCTTTTTTGAGAGCACCCCCAGTTTTGGCAGTCTCTCACTAGCTATATACGTTTTACGTATCTCAAATTTCATAGTGTAAATGGAGGATGTTCCACCACCTTTTCTTTTTGTTGTCCAAGCTGGCATTGTTGATTTTTCCTAATGAAATGCATTCTGTTTTTTCTCAACAACAACAACCAAAAAAAAAAATGGATATAATTTTAGTTTTTTGTAATTTTAAAAATTTATATTACAATTACCCAATAAATATATCTTATCTTAATAATTTAGATAGTGAGGAGCTCATTGTAAAATTAATCTTCAAACTAAAATTTTATTATAAGTTTTATAATTTTAAAACGCTAATTACAAAATTATTACGATTTAAAATAACTTTTTCATTTTCATATTTATGGGATTGATTTTAAGCGGGAAAAGGGAGGAGGAAAAGTTAGGTAGTTGGTATTGTAATTGAAATTTTGTACAAAAGGTACATTTGGTGGGTAGAGATTTTTCTTTTTCTTTTTCTTTTTCTTTTTCGGCCGAAAAAGATGTGCCGGTTAGTAACAACTGTAGCATGCGTTGTTTGGTAAAGGTTGTTTTGTCCCTGTTAAATCAGGCGAATCCAACGGTTGAAATGAAGAGAGAGACTGAGCGAGCGGTCTCATATTTTTATAGTAGTGCAGTGGGGGATGATTAATTGTTCACAACACCTGTGGGGCCCTAGGTATCACTCACATATGATGTGGAAGAGAAGGCAGACCTTTACTTCAATTTAGATTTTAAATTCTACTATATTATATTTTTATTTGGGTTTTGTTTATGTGTGAGAAAGATATTTGAAGTAGAAAATGTATTGATTTCATTTTGAACTCGCAAATATTTTAGCTCTAAAAAATCAAATTAACATGACTTCTTCACTTTTGAATTCCTTTTTATTTATTTATGTGAGAATGTAACAAATCTCTTCTTCTAAGGGGTGAAAATGGAGAGATTGAGTACCCAACAAACATTTTCTCTTGCTAAAAGTCTTATAACTTAATTGATTTTGTACTGTATGGTGTTTTTAACGAAAATATTTATGATTTAAATCCTTTTACCACTAACTATCAATGCATAAAAAAAATAAAAAATAAAAATTGCATTTTCTTCCTTTTAAGCATTAGCATTGGGTCTTGCAAATGGTATATGTTGGGGATTTTAGCATCAAAGCACAAACCCATTACCCGGTCTTTTTAATTGCAAATTTTTTTACAATAGTGCTACAGCTTCTACATTTAGGCTATGTTTATTTCGGCTGTAATGAAAATTGGGAAAACATTTTACATGATGGTTAGTGTTTGGTTTGGACTGAAAATTTAGTTAACCCAAAAATTAGGATCTTTGACCTTAAAATAGGTAGGCCTGAAGTGTAAAATTGTTTACACTTCAAATTTACCTTCAAACCATTTCCATGGTCTACCCCGAACTGAGAGAGAGAGAGAGAGCACGGGCCACCAGAGACAGAGGCCGTCGATGAGGGAGAGAGCACCACCAACACCTGAACTCGAGCTCCAATCCACTGTCATCCGTGGTCGTGCCTATCACCGTCAATCAAGGTCAAATTCGAAGCCCTCTTCCTCTCTCTCCATCCTTCTTTCTCGCTCTTCCTCCCATACCGATCTTACTTCTCTCTCTCTACCCTTCTGTCCTCCCTTCCTCCCTCACCAACTGCTCTCATTGACCTCATTGTTGTGGAATTTTTTTTTTTTAATTGTAAATATATTTGTTTTTGGGTTTTGGAGAATCAGTGATTGGGGTGATTTGTGGGTTTTAATGGTGGTGGGTTGGGATGAGTTCTAGCGTTGATGATGGCTGATTGGGGGTGGGTTTTGGTGGATTGGTTGCTTGGGTGATTTGTGGGTTTCAAGGGTGGTGGGTTGTGGGTTTGATGGATGGGTTTTGATTTTGATTTTGAGATTAATGAGTTTTGATTTTAATTATGATTTTTTCAAGTTAATTGGTTATGTGGTGGTTGATGGTGGTGACTGTGGTGGCTGGGTTGATGGAAATAGGTTTTTACATGCAAAACCAAACACTAAAAATAATTTTACAGCATATTTTCCATAACGCAAACAAATAACTGAAAATATTTTCCTTTTCGTAAAATATTTTCAGGTGAAAATATTTTACACTTGGAAAGTATTTTACATATTGCTAAATGCAGCCTTAGACTTTACTATTCACAAATTGCAAAACTAAATATCATTATTTTATTCTGACTCTCTCTCCTATTTGTCTTGTCCTCACTTCCTTTTCATTATTTTAACTATTTTTTATGGAGAGGAAGAGAGAGAAAGTGTTGGTGAAAATAATATTTTAATGAATAGATGAGATAACTAAAAAATGAGATGTTGGGTGTGTTGTAAAATGTATAGTATGATAGATAAAGCAGGTTTTGATATGGTAAAATGAGATTTTTTGTAAATACCGGATGCTAATGCTATGACTTGGATGAGATTCAATCAACCAAATGATTTTCAAAATATAAGAGAATTCATAGTCACATTCAAGGTGTTTTTTGTGATAATTTATGTTGTGATAGAAAATAGGAACATTTTGTTCCAAATAAAGATAAAAAGAACAGAAAAACTTCCCATAATCCAAGGGTAAATACCATTTGTATAGATATCGGAAATAGGTAAAAGCTAGCATGAGCTCGTGTTATCATGAGCTCCAAATTTTAGCACTGAGACACAAAAAGAAAGGAAAAGTTTTTTGGCGCCAAAGTTGTAGTCCTTATCGAGGAGAAGTTAGAATCTTTGATGGTAAAAGTAAAACTTGAAGAACGAAGTTGACTTTAGGTAAGTAGTAGTGCGGGATGGGCCAGTCTTGTCTGAAATTCGTACATGTTGATTATTTTCTCTAACTCACCGTGGCCCCTTAAACAAATAATAGAGAACTTCTTTTACCCATGAAAATGTCCAAAAAAAATCTCAAAGTAAATGAGCCAACCTATACTCAGGTTTCCAAAGCCTAATTTTATACAATTCATTTTTGCCCAAATTATTTTTTAAAGAAAATAATTAAGATAACTAAAAAGCTCAAGAAGCCAATAAAAATATGGTTGGGTTTGGGCCCAACTCAGAACCAACCTGATCATTTCGGGCTATAAGATTTTAGACTTGCCACTAACTAGTAAGAGGAGTTGTTTCGAGTGGGTTGGGCCTCCTCGAGTAGTGGTCGATCCTCAATTGGAGCCAAGCTAGCCAAAATTCTGCCGAATCTAGCGAGATCTCATCGGATCTCGATAGATTTGACAAAAATGACCAAAGAACCGCTCGTATTGGCAAAGAACAACAAGATTTTGGTATATAGATTGGTTGGGTCGATTAGAATCAAGTTTTTATGAGAAGACCCGCCAACCAACCTGCCGGTCTCAGTTGCTAGAGGTAGAGACTCACCACTGACCGTCGGGTCGATCAATTTGCAGGCCTAATTGGACATGCCTAATTCAAAGTCCAAACACAAATTACTATTTAATGTAGACCACTAAATTTGTTGACTAAGAATTTTCATTTTTCTTTTCAAGCGATAGTAATAAAAAATAAAAATAACACTTTTATTATTAAAATTTTTTTTTTTTTTTTTTAAGTTGACACTTTGGGCAGACGTGAATAACCAAACTAAAAAGGAAGGATGTAGATCACTGACCAAACCAAATCACCATTCAGCTCAGAGAATTTGCCTTCATGGCCCATTACCTAGCTATGAAACACCTTAGTGCTCCCCACATTAGTGTACGTTAGCATATCGTTTATGTTCAAAAAGTAAAACTATCTTTGCTTTAAAATCAAAATGACCCTTGTTATTTGTACAAAACAAAAAATTTACTGGCAACAGTCATGGCATAGTCTTTACTCTCTACTGGCGTTATAAAGTGGTGTTCTTTCACTCACTAAATCTACTGTACTGGCATCACAAACACCAGGCATTGACTTGAGTCCTCTCATGCCCAATTCCACCAAGCAACAGCGTTCAACCACTAAGAAACATGTTGATTAGTTAATGAGAGACAATGGCATGATAATAGTAAACGTAAAGATTAAAAAGATGCCCCTTATTTTGAGGTTTTTACTGGGAAATCAACACATAACGGCTGGAGTTGCTAGAGACCTCAAGACCAAACTTACGTACTACGAGTACACTGCGTCTAGTAGGTGTTTTTTCTTCTTCTTCTTTTCTTTTTTTGGATAATTCAATAGTTATAATGGAATGGGAAAGATTTGAATCCTAAACCTCTTTTATTGGAAATATTAAAAAATGTCAATTGAGTTATAAAACTCTCAGCTCAACTAGTAGATTCATTCATGAATATGTGAAGCAAATTATTAAACAACAGTTTTTCTTAGTTTTCGTACATGCATACTTCCTCAGTTCAAATATGTTTCATTTCAATAATTGGTTATCAGCTCATGCCTCGTGGCATTCTTAATATTTATTTGGCTTAAATGCAAAACTTACTCTCTAAATTTCTTCAGAATTCATTTCAGTCATCTATCTTAACTTTGCTTTCGATCATTTCCTCTAAGTTTCATATTTATTCAATTAAGATCTTTCCGTCAACTTTTGTTTAAATTTTTTGAAAAAAAAAATATTCTAATAAATACTTTTCAATCATTAATTGAATTTTCTTTTAATTAAAAAATTTTGAAGAAAAATTTTAAAAAATTGAAAAATTAACCACATATTTTATAACAAAAGTTGATAAAAAATAAAAACTTTAATTGAATAAACTTAAAAGTTAGAAAACTAAAATGAATTTTGGTGAAATATAAAACATGGGTTTTTCATTTTAGCCTATTTATTTAATTCATTCACATCACAAGCAAAACGGCTATTTCTCGTGTAATGGGGTTGCAGGGCTCAATAATGCTGAACATTCATACAACAACAATCAAAGCAATCCGCAAACTCTCATCAACTCAGATGAACATCATCCACATAAAATAAAAAATAAAATAAAAACACTTTGTGGGGGAGGGTTTTTTTTATAAAAAAAAAAAAAAAAAATACAAACTTTCACCTGCACTTTATTCACCACCAAAAAAAATGTCTTCCATGCCCCCCAGCTTCTAGTCATCGTGTTGATATCCAAACAAGCTATCCCACTCCAAAGAACCGCAGGCAAAAAGGGGGGCAGGAGGTACATATAATAAATATCTCCTTAACATAAGCATCAAAATGGGATGTGACAAGAGAACAAAATAGGAGTCACTTCAACCAGATTGATCATGTAATGGCTCTGTTGAAGTTGGAATTGGGCGTGGTGAAGAAGCAGCCTGTTCAGGTGAATCCTCTGGAGTCTTTGTATCTGAATTCTCATGTTCATTGTTCGTAGCATCATGTTTCTGGACCCAATCAGGAAATTTTGATGATTTAGAAGGGGAAGTCTCAGATGAGTGGGCCGTTGACAAGCTTCTCGGATAATTAAAGAGAGGTGAATCAAGCATAGAAAGAGTTGGGAGGCTCAAAGTATAATTATAAGGAGGTGCTACAACTGGGTGATCAAATTTGCAAGTTGGGCCATACTTGCAGAGTCCATACATACTATAGTATGAACATACAGCCTGCCCCTGCAAACAGCAGAACCAGGAGTCAGCCACTGATGGGGGAACAATAGAAAAATAAAGAATTGATAGAAGCAACATTTACTGATTTATTTGAAAAACAATTGAATTATTTGAATAATTAAAGTAACAGTAAACAAGTTACAAAAATATAGTGAAACTCTTTCTAATTCATGATATTCCCAATTAACCCAACAAAGACTGTTACACAGACCAATATGCATGTCACCTTGTACTAAATAGATGAAAACTTACAGGTCTCAAGGGAAGGCCAGGCTGGGTAGCAATTGATTGTGCAATTCTTTCCTTTGGGTGATGGAACTTGCAATCAGATCCATATTTGCAAGTCCCATTGTTCATAAAATATCGGCACTCTGGTTGGTCAGGCCTCTCAGGGAGAATCAGAGCAGGTGTCGATGACAAATGCACCTGCCCACTGGAACCCGACTCGCCAAGATTTTTGGAGTTGTATACAAAGCTGGAACCAAGAACACTAGCAGAACTGGTAGGAGACATAGGGCTCATGTTTCCCTGAGTAATAATAATGAAAGCATGATCAAAAATAAAAACAAATAGAGAATTTCAATTCAACTCAAAACCTTCTCCATCCCATCTAGACACCATCAAAAGAGGCAATATGAGATAGGACCATCTAAGAACATAAAAAATGCTCAACTTAAAAGGAGTTTGCGTTTGTACATGTATAGGTATGTTATTTAAGTCATGATTTTCTTTTTCTTTTTCTTTTTTTTGTTTTTGCTATGGCACCCTAATGTAGGATATGACAATGTCAACTTACAACTTTCTTTATACTTTTTGGTTACCTCACAATAACTTTACAAATAAACAAAACAATAAGCATTTGTTATCCTCTACACTTCAGTCCCATAAAGAACACCTTATCGGTTTCAACTTTCAACAACACCACAATTTAGCTAACCCCTAAAAGCAGGAAATAGATAACACTATAACACATAATCGAGTAGAGTGGGGGTCACGAGTCAGCCACCACATTTGGCAATTACACATGCACCTGGTGAGTCTTGAACACACAAACAAACTCACCCTCCACCTTGAGCCATATCTCATTGGCAACCACAACAGGAAAAATCATAGATCCAGTATCCACATTCTAATGACAAAAGACTATCCTTGCACTGGTGTCAATTATGCTTGCTGATGATTTGAAACTATCCTTGCAGCACTGCTCTAAAAGGGCAGTAAGCTAAAATCACAGCACTATTGTTCCAAAATCACTAGAAGAACTATATGCAGAGGTTAAAAATGATGATAAAAAATGGCCAATTCCAATACAACCAGGATCCTTGATTGCATACTAAACAAATAAAACTTTAACAATGCAGGGGTTTTTTAGAACCAAAAAAAAAAAAAAATCGATTTGTTCAATTTAAGAGATTAGTACTGACCATGTAAGTGTTATAAGTGTTCCAGCCTTGTGCAGATACGATGCCTTGAGAAGGGGAAAAAGGAACAGATGGGTAAGACTGCGGATCCTGCCAACGTGGGCTAGATACATATGGCATTCTTGGTAATGACCATGCAGGAAATCCACCTACATAAGGTAGACCTGATGAAGGCACAACTGTTGGGGCCATAGATCCAAAAGCAACATGTCCAGGTACTGGTAGAACAGGGCCAAGCGATGCGGGTTGCGGATGATGAAACTTGCATGCAACTCCAAACTTACATGATCCAGTTCGCATGTAAAAAGGACATGATTTTTCTTCCTGGAAAAAAATAAAAATAAAATAAGAATGAAAGATAAAGCTTGTAGGCTTGTAGCCTATTCTTTACATTTATCGCCAAAAAAAATGTCTGAAAATTTCAGTATAATCACAGTGTAAGTAAGGACCTGACGCATGGGGAGACCTAAAATGTTGAATGAGACTGGTCCAGCACCACGCCTGTCCCTTGGATGATGATATTTACATGTTGATCCATATTTGCAGGTCCCTGTCTTCAGAAAATACTGCAACGCATGCCCAGAAGTGAGCAATCATAAAATACCAATGTTAAAAATAAAGCATGACTTCCAACACAAATCCCAAAAAATTAGCATGATCAATGCAGGGGAATCCTAATCATATTTACAAATTGGAAATGCTAGATCACAGGTAGACTTCATTCTCCATATCTTAAAGAATATCAAACTACGAAGAACTTCCAGCCAGATAAAGCATCACCTTTAATAGTCAAAATCACATCATCTTCGTTTGCATATTAGTATTACTATACTTGGTTTTGCTGACAAATTGAACATCATTCAGAAAGTATCCACCAAAAAGGACACATGTGACGATGTAAGGATAAATATTCCACACTATACAGATAAATATGTTAAGTGAAAGGAAATTTCAATAACAGAATGAGTGTTTCCGTTCTGAAATAATTGAGAGAAGGAAACATGTCTACTAGTAGTGAAAAACCTATAAACACAAAAGCAATTGTAACTGCCCATTATAGATAAAATGATGGGAGAACACCAGGCAATAATCAGAATTCTTGTAGAGAAACCTCATCAAGAGGTTGCTATCAGAAAGCATGGTGCTTTCCTTTATATTTAGTAGAGATTCTCACACCATTGTGTTTCCCAAAACTGTCTGCACTTAGAATAATTCATTCATTAATCTTGCATATACAATATTTAAATTAAATAATGTCCTCTACATAAATGACTCGATTTAGATTGAATCAAAAGCATATTTATCAGAAAATAAACAGATTAAAACCATACCCCACAGTCAGGCTGTCCAACTCTTTCTGGGAGTTCTCCACTGTACAGAGCACCCTACACAATAATGTGATAGAGAGATAGGATCAGTTAAATTACCGTTTAAAAATCATGCTGGAAAACTAAAAAATCAGGGGAAAAAAAAAAACAAAGATGATCCTAGTGTGAAAGGCACAACCAAAACCATTTAATTTCTACAAAAATCAAATAAAACTAAACTCACTACATCTGAACTGAAAATAATAAATGTTCTATTACCTGCGAAGCATAAGAAGGATGATTATAACGACAATTACTTCCATAACCACACAACCCAGTCCTCAAATAATATAGGCAGTTGGGTTCACCAGGTCGATCTGGATATGCAGCCGATTGGGCAGCACCACCACCCTCCTGATTATCATTAAGTTTCAACCGCCAGAATGCTTCTAAAATCATACCAAAAAATCATAGTCAAGATTGAATCCTTCAAAGCCTCAATCTGCATTTCCTCAATCACTAACTCTCCCCAAAAACAAAACCCACATGTCAACAAACATTTTTGGACAAAAAAAAGGCCACCCCAATAAAGTTCAGGAAACTTTTCAACTTATAAATACGACAGTAACAACAAAAATAAAATCATTCAAGAAATTCACATTGCAATTTGTATTGCATCAGCTATTAAACTTCCTCAAAACCACAAACCGACATGTCATCATCAGTCATAGAAGGATAAGGCCAGCGAACTAATTTCAAACAATCTCTATAGACTTCAAACTTAAAAATACATATATTTAACCATTGATCACAACAAAAACAAGATACTTCCATAGCCTCAACATTCATTTCAACCACATATGTTCATCAAACTCAAAACCCACAACCCGTTAAACAAGGCAAAATACCACTTAATTCATTATAAGCAAAAACAAAAACCAGAATCTTCCAAACCTCAATATGCATTGTACCATGGATCAAACTTCATCAAAACAAAAACCCCCCCACTTAATACAAAACACACAACCATCTCAAACTTAAAACCATAAATACAAAAAAGAAAAGTTGACAACAGTTAAAACAAAACCACCATGATCAAAACCAAACACCAAACACCAAAAACCATAAAACATATTCCTTAAAACAAAACTATAATCAGATCTCCGTACACCTCAAAGGGTGCACGAAAATTCAGTCCTACCTTCAATGTTGTTTGCGGATTGATTAGGCATAGCATTCTTCTGAACCTGCCGGTTATCTGGCATCGGTAGCACAGAAGTTGTATGAACCCCACTTTCCAGACTTCTTTTCCAATCAAACCCAGAAAAAATCTTCAATCTTTCACATAAATCAGACCCTCAAATCACTCAGATAAAAGAAAACCCAAAAAAAAAAAATGGAAATCACATAAAGGTTGTGAATTTAAGAGTATATTGGTGACCAAACGCTGTGAAAATTGAAAGGAATAAAAGATACCCAAAAAAAATAAGTTGTTGAAAATTATATGAGAGTAGTGTAAAAAAAAAAAAAAGAAAAAAAAAAAAAAAAAAGCACAGAGAATCACAGTGAAGAATCAATGTGAGAAATGTGAGAACTATATTCCAATTCTCTTGTATTTTCTATTTTTCCTTTTCCTTTTACAGTTTGGAAATTTCTTGGATCTTTGAATGTGAAACCCGTAAAACCAAAATTGAACAAATATAAATATATTTTTTTAATATATTAAAGTAAGTTTGCGCTCGTGTACGAATAATAAATTTCATTTGTGTTATCAAAAAATACATAAAATAAATTTCATTTGTGGTGGTGAAATTACTATTTTGCCCACTTCATAGTCCTGCCGGTTTGTAGTAAAATAAACGTGGTCATTATGTCTTTAATCGACCTCTTAATTTATTGTAGTAATTTTTAATTTTGTCCATTAAGGTTTTAAACTTATTATAAACTGTCCTTTCCACTATTCATTTTCATAATTACATTCTTTTGGGCAATAATGAAACAGGAAAAAAAAAAAATTTAAACTGTTAATAAATTATATATTTTACCTAGGCAACTAATTTCAATTTTTATAATTATTTTTTTTCAATTTTCTAATACTCACTCTCTTAATCTAAGTGAAACTTTCTTTATTTTGAGTTTTCTCTCTATACTGTTTCTATTTAGTTGCTGCCAAATTAATTTATAAACAAATCATAAGAGAAATGCAGCTTTAATTAATAAACTTTTGGCTTTTCTTGCTCTATTATTATCCAGATTATAAATTTAATAATGGAGATAGACACATACTTCAAATTGAAATGATTTTATATTTTTGAAACTTTAATTGATAAAATAAAATTATGGGACTTTTTTTTTTTTTTTGAGGAAGTAAAATTATGGGACTTAATATAACATATTGTATTAAATTTACACCTTTTTATGTAATTCTATTTTTCTTTTTTTGTTTGTAGTATATCAATTAAAAGCAAAAAAGAATATGGTGAAAATTCTTTAACTTTATCTTTGTTTTGAGGTTGGGTGGAATGTTTCATGCTTGGATGATTGCTTTTATTGGGTTACTTTATTTTTGTTACATAATTCAAACCAATATAAAATTATGGCATAAGTTAAGAGTTGTAACTCAAGTAGTTGGTATTTTTTGGTCTTTTAATTCTAGATATCCAGAATTCAAATCCCTCATCTCAACTATTAAATTATAAAATAAAATAAAATTACGGTATAAAAATGGTAGTTTATAAATATGATAAAATGAATATATATATATTAATTTATTGACCATACTTGGGAGATAACCTCTTTCAATCTCTACTACCAATAAAATAAAAACTTTTTTCACTCTTTAAATTATTCTCTCCTAATGTAAGTGATCTTAGAGGGAACAACTTATTTAGCTGAAACTGAAAACTTTTTTACTGAAAATACTGTAGATAAAACTAAAAACTAGCTGAAATAGTATAATGAAACCCATAAATAATACCAAAACATGCAATGAGATTCCGGAATAGTAACAAAAAAAAACTGAATAATAAAAAAAAAAACTAAATAGTATAAAAAATTGAATGTCAAAGACAACCATAATATTAAAATCCATGATAATTGATAAAAGATTAAACCTATTAAATCAACTAATAAAATATTTTTCATTAAAAACACTAATCAAATATTTTAAAATAAAGAGCATGCGCACAAAGTCTGGTTTTTTTTTTTTTTTTTTTTTGGAGAAAAAGTTTTCATGTGTTGACTTTAATGAATTGCAAAAAAGCACGTCAATATTTGGCCGTTGATTTTGTTTTAATATATAGTTGGATGCTTCTACCGTTCATTTTGTTTTAATATATATTTGGATGCTTCTACAGTTACTTTTGTTGGCTTGGATATATTTGTAAGTCACTTCATAGCAATATTATTATAAAATTATCTGCATAGCAAATTAGCAATCATTAGACACAAAAATAAATAAATAAAAATTATATAGTTTATATATTAATATTTTTTTTTAAGGTTTGAGGTATTATTCTTTTTTTTATATATCGAAAAAAGGTATTACTCTAAAGTTTCATTTCAATTTTCAAAGTAAAACAAAAAAAACAAAAAACAAAAACTATATAAAAATAAAAATAAAAAAAACAAAAAACAAACAAAAAGATAGTACTATTCTAATAATGACCGTCAAAGTGCGTGAAGGTGAAGGTCGGTGGTGAGACTTGGGGGTTTAGACATGAATTCATAGTGGACCCACATAAAGTTTTTTTTGTCTATATTGACGATACAAATCCTTATGATAAACTATCTTTACGCTATATGAGTTGTGAAGGGCATTTATGTCTTGTCGACTTTTTTTTTTAACAAAAAATATATAAGTATATAATAGTATATCTCTTGGATGCGTTTTAAAATGGAGAGAAATGTGAAAAATCGTCGCCGTCAAAGCGCGCGAAAGTGGTTTTGGCATGTGAATGGGGAGGTGGTGGTGACATTTGGACCATTGGATGTGAATTTATTTTCTGGAGTGTGTGGGACCCACAGTGAAGAAAACTAAGCCGCCTCGCTGCGCTACTGGGACCCACACCAAGACAAAGGTTCTCTCTAGGACATGAAACGACTACGTTTATGCATCTATTTACATAAGAAAGAGTCAGTGATAGATAAAATTGTATGTTGATGGTAAGCACTAAGCATAGCCAGGAATCGGGAAAAACTTGTTAAATTAATTGTCGTGAATTTTTTTTTTTTTTGTGTTTGTGTTTGTAGTATTGTTTATTACAAAAATCTCCTTCTAGCTTTTCCTTTCCAAAATTGGAGAACACTCAAATTCTCAGTACAAATAGGCTAATTACATCTATTTCATTAATTGTCAAGGGTTCTATAATTAAATTGTCACATCTCCATATAGGGGTGTGACAATTCAATTACTATCCAAGTGGATTATTATTATTTTTTAAAATCACATCAAGTCATCAATCATACCTCTTGAAAAACCAAGTTTCAAAAAAATGACCATTTTTTGATATAAATTTAAAATGAGATCATCATATTTCTCTTTGGTAATAAGAATTAAGAAGTTAGTAAAACTTAACTAAAAACAATTTGAGAATTACAAGTACTTGTTCTTGTTGTTCTGGTTTTTTTTTTTTTTTTTTTTTTTTTAAAGAGATGGTCAGTTGAGAATTACAATATTCAACTGATCAATCAAAAGAAAGTGGACCAAGGGTCAACGTTACATTATGAACCAAAAAGGCTACAGTTGATTACAACCCAATTTCATCAGGAAATTGGTGCAGTAATTGGCTTCACAGCATAATTGTCACAACTCCAAATAGCAAAAGCATAACCGACTAATCAACAAAATGTATTCAGTGACAAGGTGAAGGCAAAAATTCTAAGACTATATAAAAAATTAGAATTCTTGTTATAATTGTCTATATAGCAGACTGTGAGTAATGAAAAAAAAAAAAGTAATTGATCTATGTAAAAATAACAAAAAATTAGTCATACCTTTCACATGTAGGATAATTATATTACAAATTGTGATATTTTATATGGTACTAAAATTAAAATTAGTGTAAAAGAAAATTTGGATGTATGGGCCAGCTCCAACAAAAGAGCAAAATTGTATAATACATGAATTGAATTTAGGTCAAGAAATCTATTTATTAAATTTTATATTACAAAAAATCAAAAGGCTAAACTCGTCCAATCAGGATAATTTTGCCGGAAGAAATTTCTTGCTCTCTGCCGAGTTCATGAAGGAAATTAAAGTGGGTCCCAGAAAAGTGATTATCAAAGTGTCAGCCAATAGGGTAGGGTACAAAAGGCCAGCATTTTTCTCTGTCTCACCCTTCATGTTCACACTGGGAAGCCAATTTCTACGGTGAAAGAGTAGCAAAAGTAGGTGAGGTAATCCAATCAAAATCTGCCACATATCGTCATAGTTATGGAGAACTTCTTTGTGCACAAGAAATGAGCTCTTATTGGCTGAAACAATAAGGTTAAAAGCAGGTGAATTTTAGTAATTGGGCGTGTTGAGCACACAATGACACAGGGTAAACAAACACGTCAACGTATTTTCTGGTCAGAATTCTGGCAATTTGACCACTTATTTATGCTTGAGTCTTCATTCAACAAACATAGACTTCTTCTTTTTATGTGCCAAGCCACTACTACCGACCCATTGAAGAATTCATGACTTCAGCAATAGCCAATTTTTTTTTTTTAGAATTCGTGACTTATTGAACAAACCAGTCCTCCACTGATTTAGAAAGCTTTAAATAATTATAATAGTAATAGCGTGGGTGTCCATATCTCATGAGGCTTTTGGAGGAATCTTTATGCCTAATTTATTTTGGAAAATTTTTATAAAAAATTTAAAAAATTATGAAAACAGTTACTAACTTTTTTATTTTTTTATAAAAAGTTTCTTAAAATGACTTATTAATATATGCCCTATAGGCACACGTTAATAAAACTCAATTTTATAAGCCAATTGTTTTACTTTTTATTTTTATGTTTTTGCTAAAATTGTTTTATTATTTCAAATACATAGTAATAATCTTTTCTTCAAATTTGCGTAGATAAAACTGTCAATCTGTCACAATTTCGATCAAGTAAAATGCATCTCGTTTAAACTAAATGCCTTTGCTCAAGTGAACTTTTCAGTACTTGTTCAAAAAATCAATTGGAGAGTTTAGGTTTAACTTAATTGTTACTTACTTGAGCGAATTTCATTTCTTCTTAGATCCTTAATCATTTTTCATTCTTCAACTGTTAATAGTAGAATCTACTCACATATGACAACCCGTGTATATATACTTCTCTATATAACAACCATCTACTAGATTGTAATATCCATATTTAATTTATGTTGATACTTTGTCATGCTTAAAAGAAGATGTCATTCAACTTAAACCCCCTTTTAAGTTGTGTTTGGATAGCTTATTTTTTACTAACTTATTTTACTATTCAACTTATTTTTGCTACTATTCATAGGTCCCACTGCACTTTTTGGTACTATTTATGGGTCTTACTGTACTATTTCAGCTAACTTTTACTTTTATCTACAGTACTTTTAGCAAAAAAATTTCAGTTTCAGCAAAATAAACAGATCTCAAACAGACCCTTAGTGTAGTCACCTCAAAATCAAAACTTCACGAAATTAACTGTGACTAAGCTTAAACCAAAACTACATGTCTTGGAGCCAAAAAAACACACACACACACACAAATCATCATTTACAGCATAAATTCACAACTTGTTTGCACTATTATGGCATTAGGCTACTCTTTAAATTAATGAGCATTTACAAGTGAAAAGCCCAACTCCAGTTTAAAAGCGGCATTACCTTTATGCTTATACTAGCCTCATCGCACGCGTGCATGAGGTGCTTTTTTATTTTTTGGGTTTAATGTTATAATTTTCTATTCATCTCCATTTGAAGTTTACATGTTTCTCTATTAATATTATACATTTGCAAACAATTGATACAACCAAAAGTATCATGAGGTTAGCCACAAAAATAAACACATTCACACACAAACATATGATTTCAATGCAATTTTGGTGTTGATTTTTTGTAGCTAGCCTCATGACACTTATAGTTGTATCAGCCGTTCACATATATGTAATATTAATGGACAAACATGTAAACTTCAAATGGAGATAAATAGAAAATATATAACATTAAACCCAAAAAATAAAAATAAAAAGCCTCATGCATGCATGGAGCGCGTGCGATGAGGCTAGTATACATATATTAGTGTAGTTCTAAATTGTTGAAACTGTTTTTATTTTTTATTTTGAATAAATTTGTTTTGAAAATATGGATTGGTAGGAGAGTATCCTATTTTGTAGGCATTTTAAGTGGAGTTTGAATATATTTTTACCAGATTGTCCTCAAGTTTTGTTCTTGTTAAACGTAGGGTTTAGGGGTATTTCTTAACCATATAAAAATTTAATCCAAAGAGGGGAATCTTGTTATAGATAGTATAGATAAATGAAGTTTATATTCTTGTTACATGGACATTTCACTATAAATTGAACTTAATTGAGAGTAAAAACTCATTCTCTACAAGCGTAATAAACAATATTGTTTCCCTACCTTGTCAGCAATTTGTAAGGTTGATTACCCATATGTTCTTCTTTTTTCTCTTAATGAATTGTAGGTTATCAAAAAAAAAATCACTTAAAAAAATTTTAGTGCTAAATTAGCCACTTATCAACAACTTGTTGATACCCTTTGTTGGGGAAAAAGCTGATGTTCCCAAGTATAATGTGGGGAAGCCAAGCCGAAACTCAACAATGGGCTCTTGAGATGGTGTCCAAGGACTTTCGGTGTAGTGATAAGCCTATCCAACCGAGAAATAAAGGCTGCACCTTGACAAAACAACAACAAAGCCCAATAAAACACTTCACAATAGTTAATTAGTAGATTAGTGGTCTTGTTTCGACAATACAAGAAAAATAGATTCTCTAGCTGTAGGGTGAAATTAAACTTAAAGTCCAGCAGTCAATTATTAAACAGATTTTAAAAAGTGTTCACTTCTAGAAGTCCTTGTGTGTCTTGGTCAGGGGGGTCTATTGTACTTTCAACTATCATTACATCAATATGAGAGAAGAATTTCATTGTTACAAATACATTATATCCTTCAATAGTAAAACAAAAGGTAAAAACTAATGGTTCTATGGTGAAAAGGAAAGGATTATTTGGCATGGTATGAAGGGAGAGAGAGATTCCAGCTCAATACAGCAATTATTGAATTAAGATTCTTGGGAAATATATATGTGGGGCATGAATAAGGTAGTAAGGGCTGCTCTATGTGAGTGAGTGTGTAGGCTTATAATGGGAAATGCTAAAACTAAGTCTTTAATGGGGAAGAAGGTTGTTTATGGTTGATTAGGAAGCATTTATAAACTTAAAATATGCAGAAAAAGGGAAGGGAATGTCTAAAGCTAAGTGGGTATGAACAGAAGTGGCTTATTTGTGGGTTAGTGGGGCTAACTACAAGCTGAAATTTGACAGAATAACAAGAATAACAGAGGTTTTCAGAGGGTTTTTGTGTGTGTTTTGTGGGCTGATGTGCTTATCCTTTTATAGTGGAGTTTAGGGAGGTATTAATTAGAAAAAGTCAAAAAACGTAGGACTGATCAGAAGGCAGAATAGCAAACTTGATTATCCTAGGATTTGACTATAAATGATGGATTTTCTTTTGGGCTATCTTGCCTTTTTGGGCAATGTCACACATGGGTAAAATCAGCATAATCTTGCATTAAATGCTTGGATCTCTGAGGTTATATTCAGCCAATGAGGTTAAGATAGGCATTAAGAAAGGATGTTAGTGCTGCAACTGCAACTGAGATTTGGACCCTAAGAAGTAGGATTCAACACCCCAAGCCAGGTATCAAAGTTTAAGTCCACCTCAGAGGGTTTTGTTAGAGATCCATTTTTGCCCTCCAAACCACATGTTCCCAAATTTTCTCCTTTATGATTCATGGGCTTGGCACATGAACCAATTCTTGAACGTTTTTGGAATTTACAGGCTTGATTTATTGAAATCTAAGCGACTTGGTTATGGCACCCTTCCACTAAAGATGGAGCCTTGAGGAAGATGATGAAATCTCATTACCCATTGGACTTTAGCTGCTAATACAACCTTTGAACATCATGCACGTGATGGGGGCAGTGGCAGAAAGCTGATGGAACACCCTTTAGTTCATTCTTAGGGATTTGGTTGTCTCCAGCGGAACCTTGGTCAGAGATAAACAAGAAAGGAGCTGGCTGGCTAGTTCAGTTCTCTGCCCTTTTTGGTCTGGGCCTATTCACACATGCTGGGCCCTTTGGCTGGGCTGTAGTCATGTCCCTTTTTACTTGAGCTTGTTCTTCCTTTGTCACATATTTGGGCCTACAAAATAGATATCAATGACACATTGCCATGAGTTTTCATTTCTCATGGACTCTCATTGTTAGTTGATATTCAACATAGTTTGGGTTTTGATAAATATTTGTAATGGGTTTTTGAGCAATGATTTTGTATTATTCAAAATAATAGCATGAGCCTTCAAAATACTTTGTTATTTGATATTTTGAAATGATGGATTCCATAGCATAAGTAATGTTTATGGTTAATAATCACGTTATAATTTAAATGATGAACTTGAATAATTACCGTGAGTTTTGAAAATAAGTATTTTGAATGTTGTGATGTAAGATAGATAGTGAACATGTGTTCTTATATAAATTCCATGAGCTCATAATATGGTATAAAATAAGTAGATATCATGGTTCTAAGATAAATAATCATAACTTTCCATAGACTTTTATAAGATGATTGCCCTGGGTTTTGGAAATAGATAATTGCCATAAATTTCATGGGCTTGTAATATTATAGTAATAGGTTTAAGGACTTAAAACATTGCTTATCATTGGACTTTAAATGAAATACTCATGATATAATATTTTGCCAAGTATTAATAACCTTGGGTTTTTTCAACGTAAATTGAGCTTTGGATATTGCCAATGAAAATTGGACTTTAAATATTGCCAGCAAGAACTGGGCTTTTGATGTTGCCAATGAAAATTGGGCTTTTTGATATTGCCAATGAGAACTGGGCTTTAAATACTACCAATGAGAATTGGGCTTCTTAATAAATAAATTGTCATAGGTTTAAATCATGAGCTTTGATCATGGATTTGAATTCCATCAATAAAATTGCCATGGGTTTAAACCACGGGTTTTGGTCATGGATTTGAATTCCATTGATAAAATTGTTTTGCCATGTATTTGAATCATGGGCTTTTCAAATATCGCTAAGTATGAACATTCTTGGGCTTTTAAAAAAGAATGAGATTTTAACTTGCCCAATAAAATAAATAATTTGAGGGTGAGTCTAAATTATTGGCTTTGCAAAAAATATTGGGTTTTATAACGTTTTATATTTGTAGCCCAAATTTGTGGTGGAAAGAAGAATAATTGTGGGCTAGTATGATAATAGGAAAAAATATTTAGAGAAGTCCAATAATTTGTTGGTGATGTTCGAAAATAAATAGGTTTTTTTAAAAATAATATTAGGTGTAAAATAAAATGTACCTTAACACCCTTCAAACCTCTTAAGATTGGATCTATTCAAGATTGGGTCCCACTATTGATGATTATATTCAAACAATATTAGTCTCATTCCAATGGATGTTATCTTTACCGATTCTCAAGATAAACCTTTGGAAAATTGCATGTAAAGGTATTACTAAACTTTACATAGACAATGGATATAATCTATCAACTATCACATGTTTACATGCTCATGTTTTGAACTTATATGTCTAGAATTTTGGCCGTAAACATTGTTGCATGCTTTAGATACGGTGGCTTCACTATTACAGTACAAGTAAAGGTATATTTGGTACACCGAACGTAGATTACATTAGGAATAATAATCTTCATTACTGGGAATAAAAGACATTGTAATGAAATAACTATTACTATCCATAAGTTTGGTTGTTATATATGGAAAGCTTATAAAAGATTATGTATAAGGAAATTTTATAGTTTTGGAAATATATTAATTTTAAAACCTATTATACGCACTAAGGAATAACTATTATATCTATTTTAAAGAGGAATAACAATTCTTCAATTTAAAAAATAGTTATTCCAATGTAATAACCAATTCATGTAATAAAGATGCAACCAAATGACCTAATTGTTATTACACATGAATAACTATTCCATTATAGGAGCTTTTACAACATAAAAAGCGTACCCCAAATGTCTTGCATCAATTGTGGACACGACTCTATATTCAATATCACAATTCTCAGTCATTTATCTTCCTTGCTTTCTACTATCGAAGATATAAATTCTAACTCTATAATGGAGTAAGAAAATACACTTTTTTTTTTCTTTAATGACCACAAATGACACCTCTGCCAATAATGAATATCCAACTAGATATGGACTTGTTATCACTCGCACTAGTAATTCAATTAGCATTTGAATACATTTTCTTTAGAAATCCAATAATCCTTTCAACCACATTATAGTGCCTTCTCAAAAAAAAAAAAAAAAAAAAAATCATTATAGTGATCTAATTCAGAATTATCAATATCTCAAAAGTCTACATATTGTGAAGCAATGTTTGCCCTTGCTTAACACAAGTATACATAAATCATACTACTAAATTGCACTATTGACTGCTAATAGCCCAATTTATCTATCTATGATTTTCAAAACTTGAAAGCCTTTTTCCTCGTGAATTACCAATTTATTTATCAATAAGAACAAAAAAATAAATCAAAATGGGGCATCGTCGTAAAACATTCACCATAAAATACTTAACACCTTCCCCACTTGTAATAGAACTTTCAAACTCATGTTTCTTGTTCGAGACATTATTAATAAGTTGAAATTTCCTTTTAACTTGGATTTGGTAATAAAGTCAAATAGATATATATGACAAGTAACACCTTAGAATTTCAATAATCGGTAGTGACTCTCCTAAACAAGCATTTACCATAATCTATCAATCAAAACCCCTATATCTATACTAAACAAATACTTGAGAAAAGAAAAACAAAGAAACTCATGTTGCCAAAACGCTCAAAGGAGGGTTGGGATTGAAATCCAGCATTGACATTCTCTTAATCATTTCTTCCAATAGGACCTATTGGTTTCTTGTTTAAGCCAATTGTCAATTTTGTTTTGTTTTGGTTAAAAATATACTAGTAAGAAAATCTAAACAAGAAAGCCCCTCATTCCATATCAGCAAAATTCTTGTTCCATTTCAGGTCATTTTGTTCATTTAGCCAATTATTTTTGGTATTCAAAATCTAGCCAGTATGAGTTTGCTCTTTTTTTTTGAAGACCTAAAAACTCTTTTTTTTTCTTTTTTTTTTTGAAGACCTAAAAAACTATGTTGTCTTGATTCAATCCTTATTGTTTCATTGGTGATAAGTAATGTTATGCAATAAGATTCAATATCTTAATTATAGAGATTGTTGGCTTAAAATGTAATGAAGATACTACTTTTTTTTATTTTTTTTTTATTTATAACTAAAAATGGATAAGGGGCAACTTGAGTTGGCATTTTCTACCTAAGCGTGACTATAGTGACGCCCTAAATGCTGAGCCCAAGTCTACGAGAGCAGGGGATCCAGATGAGCCCTATCCGATTAGGCCTGGGTCTGCGGGAGCAGGGGATCCGAATGAGTTATAGCTGTGCACCCATTCCCATTGAAAATGCTAGTGAACATGAGTCAAGAGTATGAATTTTTTCCCAAGCGCTTCCCATTATGGGATTCAAACCTACGACCTCCACCTCCCAAACCCCTAGATGTGTTGTTATTTAATGAGATATTATAAACTTCTTGTTCTGTGATGCTACGATGATGTTAAGACTTAAAATTTATATTATTTAGTTTGATTATTTTGAATTTATAATTTAGTGTGGTCAACAGACTCAACAAGCAACAAAGCTTACACTCATTCATTTGTGTATCACAAAATTAGTGTAACCTCAAAAACAGTATGCAGGAATTAACTAATACAGAAATATTCAATTCAAATGGACAAATCAGACCCAAAGCCAAGCTTCAAACTAGTACAAGTCCTTTGTAGTTGTTGGGGGGGAAATTGATGTCCTAGAACAAAATATGGGAAAGCCAAGCCGAAACTCAACGTTGGGCTCTAAGATGATACCCAAAGGCTTTCGGTGTAGTGGTAAGCCTATCCAAGTAAGAAATAAAGGCTGCACCTTAGAAAGAACAACATTAAGGCCCAATAAAACACTTCATGATAGTTAATTAGTAGATTAGTGGTCTTGTTACAATAATATAAGAAAATAAAATTCTCCAGCGGTAGGGGAAAATTATACTTATAGTCCAGCAGTCAATTATTGAACAAATTTAAGAAGATATTCACTTCAGGCAGTCCTTGTGTGTCTTTGTCAAAAGGGTCTAAGGTACTTTCTGCTACTACTACATCAATATGAGGAAAAAATTTCATTGTTACAAACACATTGTATCCTTCAATAAAAAAACAAAAAGTAAAGATCAATGGCTCCATGGTGAGAAGAAAGGGGTTATTTGGCATGGTCTGAAGGGAGAAGGAGATTCCAGCTCAGTGCAGCAGATATTGAACCAAGATTCTCATGGAATATGTATGTGGGGTATGAGTGGGGTGGTAAGGGCTGTTTTGAGTGACTATGTGTGTAGGCTTGTAATGGGATGGTGGAAATAATGCTAGAACTAAGTCTTCAATAGGGAAGTGAGTTGTTTATGACTGATTAGGAAGCATTTATGAACTTGGGATATGCAGAAAAGGGAAAGGGAATGTTTGAGGCTAAGTGAGTGTGGGCTAAGAGGGGTGATTTATGAGCTGGGGAGAGCTAAACCACAAGCTAAAATATGGCAAAGTATCAGGAATAACATAATTTTCAGAGGGGTTGGTATGTGTTTGTGGGGCTGATGTGATTACCCTTTTATAGTGGAGCTTAAGGGGTGATTTACAAAAAATCCAAAAACGTAGGGCTGGTCAGGAGGCAGAATGGCAAACTGTCCTTCCTAGGATTTGGCTATAAATGGCTGATCTCCTTTTGGGGTTGTCTTGCTTCTTTGGGCAACATGACATAAGGGTGAATATTTGTGCAATCTTGCATTAAATACCAAGATTTCTGAGGCTGTGTTCAACCAATAGGATTAATGCAAGTGTTAAGGGAGAATGTTGGTGCTGCAACTGAGATTTGGACCCTAGGAAGTAGGATTCAACACCCCAAGCCAGGTGTCAAATTTTAAGCCCACTTTAGAAGGTTCTGCTAGAGATCCCTTTATGCCCTCCAAACCACTTTTCGCAAATTTTCCCCTTTAAGATTCATGGGCTTGGCACATGAATCAGCTCTTTAACGTTTTTGGCATTTATAGAATTGATTTGTTGAGATTTGAGTAACTTGGTTATGGCTTCCTTTCGCTAGAGATAGAGTCTTGAGGAAAATGATGAAGTCCCATTACCCATTAGACTTTAGCTGCTAGTACAACCTCTGGGTACTGTTCATGTCCGGGAGAGGGTGGCAAAAAGTTGATGGGTTAGCCTTTAGTTCATTCTTTAAAGATTTGGTTCTCTTGTGGAGGTCTCCAACTGTGACTTGGTCAAGGATGAACAAGAAGGAAGCTAGTTGTCTAGTTTGGTCCTTTGCCTTTGCTGGAATTTTTTGGATAAGGCTTGTTCATTTGTGTTGGACCCTTTGGTTGGGCTGTGCTTATCCCCTTTTTACTTGGGCTTGTTCTCCTTTTATAACATGTTTGGACCTACAAAATGGACACACATTGCCATGGGTTTTTTTATCCCTCATGGACTCTTATTGTTAGTGGATATTATGGGTTTTGATAGATATTTGTTATGGATTTTTGGGCAATGAGTTGTAATATTTGAAATAATAGCATAAGCTTAATTATTTCAAAATGTTTTTGTAAATAATATTTACTATTTTTGAAATGATGAATTCCATATCATAAGTAATGTTTATGGTTCCCAATAATCATGTCATAATTTAAATGGTGAGCTTGTAGAATTATGAATAATAACCGTAGAATAATCATAATTCCTCATGAATTTGGAAACATATGAGCATTCAAACTTTTTTCAAAACAATTATAGTTATGGGCATAGGTAATTCAATCATATGGTATTTCCCAAGTATTAACAATATTGGGTTTTTCACTAAATAGTATTAATATGAGTTGAGCTTTTTAATATTGCCAGTGAGAACTGGGTTTTTAATACTGCCAATGAGAATTGAGTTTTTTGATATTGCTAGCGAAAACTGAGCTTTTAATATTGCCAATGAGAATTGGGCTTTTTGATATTGCCAGTGACAACTGGGCTGACTTTTAATGTTGCTAATGAGAATTAGGTTTTTTTATATTGCCAGTGGGAACTGAATTTTTAATGTTGCCAATGAAAATTGAGCTTTTTGATAATTTGCCATGGGATTGAATCATGGACTTTGATTATGGATTTGAATTCCATTGATAAAATTGTTTTGCCATGAATTTGAATCATGGACTTTTCAAATATTGCTAAGCATAAACATTCTTGGGCTTCAAAAAGAATGAGATTTTAACTTGCTCAATAAAATAAATAATTTGGAGATGAGTCTAAATTATAGGCTTTGCAAAAATATTGGGTCTTATAATGTTTTATATTTGTAGCCCAATTTTGTGGTGGAAGGAAGAATAGTTGTGGGCTAGCATAATAATAGGCAAAAATATTTAGAGAATCCCAATAATTTGTTGGTGATGTTTGAAAATAATAGATGGTATTTAAACCAAAATAGGTGTAAAAAAATATACCCTAACAGTAGTAAAGCCCCTGTTACTCAGTCTATCACTCCCTTTTGCCATGGTCCATGGACGAGCTTTCCACGTACATAGCAAAAGTTCAATAATCTTCAATGTTTTTTTTTTTTTTTAAATAAAATTATTCTTCCTCTGTGAGAGAGAATTCTTGCCACATTCTTTCCAGATCCTCATCCATCCTAAAGAGGGCAGTTGGATGTTGGTAAAGTAAATTAAAAGCTCAATTATTGGACCCAGAGGTTAAGTGTAGCAGCAGTCGTTAGACAATACAAACAAGATCAGGGACGGAGCCAAAACTTGGAGTTAGGGGGGCGACTCTGTTGCTAGCTGTGTGCGGTGGCTTCGGTCTTTGAGTCTACTACTTTACTACTAAGGATTTTTGTTTAAAATTTTTTAAATGACCAAGTTGCTTGTTTTAGGTAAAATAGATTAATTGGGCTTAACTTTTTTAGTTTTATTATTGGTGATTTTTGTTATTGGGCTAATTTTTTTGGGCTTGTATATTTTGTTTTAGAGTTAATCTATTAATTTTTTATGTCCTTTAAAAGGTGAAAAATGCTAAAACTGCAAATTTTTTACAAATTGCTAATGTGGTGAGTAGTTATTAATAAGTAAAACGTTATGCAAGTGTACGAATCAATAAGAATTTGCTACCTCAATAGTTTGTATAAACATTGTAAAAATGTTTTGTGACTATAACATTACTTTCAAAAGAATTGATGGCATTATTAAGGAGGGCGAAATGTAATTTTATTGAACAAAATTACTAAAGTTAATACCTATTAATATAGTAATATTTTTAAAAAAAAAATTTAGGGGGGGCCATTTCCCCCCTAGTCCAATAACAGCTCCATCAATGAACAAGATCTTAATTTCTCCTTCACACTAGATTTTTTTGTACTTAACTTAGGTTGCGATTGGGATAAGATTGGGATAAACTTATATGGGGAAGATTTTGTTTTTACTCTTTAGCTTATTTTTGCTATTATTTATGGGTCCTATTACATTTTTTTGGTACTATTCATAAGTCTCATTATACTATTTCAGCTAACTTTTACCTTTATGTATAATAATTTCACCAAAAAGTTTTCAGTTTCAGCAAAATAAGTTGTTCCAAAATGAATCCTTTTAGTTGGAGGAGTGAAAAAGTGAGGATAGAAAAGTGGGAAGATAGAAGAGATTTAGTTTTTTTTTTTCATTTGTATTTGGTTGAGATAATGGAAAAGTGAAGAGATAGAAAACATATTTGTTTAGTTGAGAAAAAAAAAAAAAAAAGAGGATGGAAAATAAAGTTAGTATAAATTTACAATTATGTCCCTATTAAATATTAAATAAAACAAAAAAAAATAACACATTTTTTATTAGAAAAATTGTCTATGGACACTTCAAATTAAAAAAAAAAAAAAAAAATAGCACAAACCAAAGAAGATGAGCACCAAAAAAAAAAAGTACTAAAGCTGAGAACTACAAGAAAAGCCAAAAAAAAAAAGGGGGGGCAAATGGCAACACGACCAAAAAAAGAAGAAAAAAAAAATGGCAAAAAGTAAGAACACGCCCAGAAGAAGAAAAAGAAAAAAACAAAAAACAAATGGCAAGAAGTAAGAAAAAGGCCCCCCAAAAAAAAGAAGCAAATTGTCAGGAACAACGCCCATGTGCAAGTGACCATGGGCATTTTGGTCAGCTCAAATTGAGATTTTTTCTCCTTTAGTTTTCTCCTCATTTTAAGGAAAAAAAACTTTTTGTTAGATCCAAGAAGAAAATACCTGGACCTCACCACTTATTTTTCCTCCCCCCTCTCAACCAAACAACTACTGAGCACTTGCAGCAGTGGTGATAAAAAACTAAAAAGCTATTTGGAGCTGCAACAATAGAGCTATAGCCAAAAAATTTGGCTTCTCAGCTATAGTGCACAGCTACCTGTAGCTGTGCACTGTAGCTCAAAGGTAAAAAAAAAAAAATTTATTTTATTTTTTGTTCACACTGGTTAGAATATTTGTGGTTTTTTTTTTTTTTTTTTTGATAGTGGGATGTATTATTTTATTGTAGTAGATATATTATTTTATTGTGATGTTTATATTATTTTATTATGTTGAAAGCTAAAATAGATCCATTGCTGTAGCATGTGAGTAGGTAAAATAGATAAAGTAACTTTTTGTAGTGCCAAATAGCTAAAAATATAGCTCTACTGCTGTGGATGCTCTTAAAATGCTATCTCTCCACTTTTCTCTCCTAAATTTTCCACCCCCTAAAATCACTCCAAACAAACACACTCTTAATGTTGTTTAGAACTTACAAGTTTAGGCCACATATGGTAGGAACAATAACTATTAACATAGGTCAATTACGAAGGGAAAAATTACCATATTTAAAGGGCTTCCACATATGATGCTTTAACAAGTTCAATTCAACAATGAATGACCAATTTGGCCATATGTGCATTCAAATTATGATTTTTTTTTTTTTTTTCGGGGGGGGGGACCAAAACATAAATAAAATAGAGGATCAAATTCCCAATTAAGGTTGTGTATTCAATTCATCTTACAAACCCAACCAAAAGGTGAAGTTGGGTTATTTTGGATAGATGGGTTAGGTTGGGTTATAAATTTATTTAAAGATTGGAATGGATTGGGTTTAGGTTACAAACTTACAAATCCAATCAAAACTAATGCAATCTATGTAAATAATAGTTTTAAAATATATGCATTTAAAATTTGTTAGTTTACAATTTTTTTATTAGACCTAACAAATTGAGTCCAACTCAAAACCTGACCCAATCCCACAAGTTGGATAATGTGGGAGATGTTTCTGCCAAAAAATATGGGTTTGATTGAAAAATACACCAAAGCCGATCCAAACCAATTCACGCACACTCCTACTCCAAATCTCTTGTAGGGAAGGAAAGTAGAAAGTAGAAAGGGGTCCTACATATTATAGCTTATTGACACAACATAATATTAAAAAAATAATAATATTTACCCCTATCAATTTTCACCTAGTCTACAGTCAACACCATAGCTATAACAGTAACCACAAAGAGCCACAAGAACCATATTTCAAAAGCATGGTATAAGATATTCGAAGGCGTTTGGCTCGCCGTGCACATGATGTGATGCACATTACTTAAATGTCACATTAAGGTATTTGTCATAAGTAATGTAAGATCACCTCCATTTAAGAAGGTGATGTGATTAAAGTGATCTGTTATATTTTGTAATCTTAGATTACGATAATATTAGAAGAAATTAAATGAACCAAACACCTAATGTGACATTAAGGTAATGTGCATCACATCAAGGGAACATCACGGCAAACCAAACGCCCCCTTAAGCGAGAACAGGAGAGAATATACCAGTGATATTGAGTTTGGAAAGTTAAATTAATAAAGATCACGAGAACCAGATAATTACAGATTTCCAAAAGCGTAGTGGCTATAAGCATTTCCAGAGTTCAGACATCTAATCCCAGACGGAATAGTGAAACAAAACAAGACTAGGGTCTAGGTGAAAACACAATTGTCTTGGCAAGCACTAGTAGTCTAGCACCATTATAATGTAGAAAAAAAAACATCTAAACGATGTAGAAAACATCTAAACATATCCATTAACTTAAACAAAAGGTTTGCTTCTGAGCTCGATTACCTATCATCTCTGCACTCCACCTGAATTAGGGTTGCCTGTCTACACGTATACCCCTATGCCGCCCAAGTATGTACAGTAACAAAAACCATACGAGATTAGCAGTATCTACAAAATGCTGTTAGCAACTTAGCACTGCCTCAACAGAAGAACATGGAACCCTGGACATTCTCATGCAACCTAGGGAGCTCTTGGACAGGTACACCCCCTACATTAGTGACACTTCCACTTCTTGGAGAGGAGGAGGCTTCTGGAATGTCTTCAAACTTAATGAACTGACCCATCTGTTGTGCAGCAAGGTGGGCATAACATATTGGTGCCACTGCAAAAAGAAAATGACAGTGAGATGGAGAAATAAAAGAAAAGCAGCCACTAAACCAATTGAAAAGCATAAATTGATGAAATTACCAATTGAAATTGCAGTTGTACTCCTTTGGTACCTGAAATAAGCAAAGTGTGTTCAACTACTATCGATAGGTTATTGAAATTGACTCATATTAAAAGCAATTGGAGCTTGAAACTTGAAAGCTTACACATATGATAGTGAATGGATCAGATTTTGCAATTGATCAGGTGAGAAACCAATCTCATCAACCAAGACATGATAGTGTGCTGGCCTAGAAGTTCCCTGTTATTGACAAAAAAATATGGAGAGAATGGATGGTTGCTTGAATGAGAATATGTGACTCATGTAGGAAGGAGAAAAAACGGATCAAGTATACCTTTTAACAATTAGCATTAAAACTATACTTTCCACCATCATGCCTACATGTCCCATCAAATATCAATTTCTTTAAAAGATCTCAACATGGGACACCAAACGTTTATCGTAGACCAAAAAAAAAAAAACGATAAAAGGTTGAGCTAAGACGCTAAAATTTCTTTTATGATCTGCTGCATTCTGTGTTTAATGATTCCCTCAAATAGAAGAAAGTTGCTGACACATACTAATTGCTCTTATCAAAGCAAAAAACAACTTACAATCATCCCTGCATGAGCACACATGTAGAAATCATAATTCCTTGGGTGCACAATTTTTGTGTCCACAACAGTCCCTGGAGAGAAAAGGAGAGAGACTGTCAAGGCAGCTAGAGGTAAGTAGATCATAAGTACATAAAAAAATATAGAAATTAACAGACCAGGTGGAACATTATCAGGGGAACTAGCTTGAAATAGCTTTGTATGATGATTCTTCTGAGCCACAATCACTGTGAACTTGGGAATGTTTTCCTCCCCAAGATGCTGGTATGCCTGTAATTAAAGAAGATAGCTATGCTAATGTTGAAGATCAAGAACGAAACTCATATACCTTAATCAGTAAGAAACTAAGACAACCTAATATCCATAATCCCTTTATGAGCACATGCAGGAATTGAGGCACAAACCATTAAAGTTCTTTAGAACTTCAAAATGATTAATTTATGATAAGCTTTTGGAGATTCAAACTCCAGACAATCAATTAGTCCTTCTAAGGTAATTGTTATCCATCATAAGCCCCCCTAACAATTTATGTTATAACATGGTAACAATCTGTGTGACAATATGATGCGAAAATATTGAACTAATCATCTTAATATAAGAATCCACAAGGAGCACATCTATTTGCACTAGGAAATATTAAATATGAAAATTCTTGTAAAAGAAAAGAATAGCTCATAGTTGTCAAAGAACCTTTATGATTTGATCCAGCTCAATGTTCAAAACCTGGTTAAATTGTGATTCACTCACTCCGTCCCTAAAGAAAAAAAGAAAAAAAGAAGAAGAAGAAGAAGAAGATGTCTTCAGCAACAAGATATATCAAGAAAGGAAGAAGTAAATAACAGTACCAAAAGCAATTTAAACTTGTCTTGCATTGGGTACAAAGCTAAGCCACAAGAAATTTACATCTTCACTATTGAACTTATGCATCCTAACATTTTTTTTTTTGATAGGTATGCATCCTAACATTAAAAACAAACATAAATCACAGTTGCTCCTCTATTTCATTCTGAAACTAAAATGAATGAGGCATAAAAATAAAACTGTGTCCCAAAATCTGCACCATCACCCCCCCACCCAAAAAAAAAAAAAAAAAAACTGAAGAATAAATAGATGAGGCTCAACAAAACAAGTCCGATGTAGAAAAAAAAAATTTCCAGGAAAATATTCTGATAGATTTAAACCTGACTTTAAACACTTCAAATGTTCAATATATCTGATATTTTTAATGTGATTCTGTAATATGACAATTAGTCGATAAAAATTCAATATTAAACATTAGAAATGTTTCCAATGGATTAACAAACCAAATCACTAGCAATCTGTAATACCTGAACACAATAATCTGAGTTGGTTTCCGCCCCTTGCTTGTTTGAAAGAAGTCCACAAGCAGTTCCCTGCAATGCAAGGAACATTTCTGTTTTAAGCAGTACAGTGGAATTAACATATCCAAATATATGAAGATCAGATGTCTTTGTCAATCTTTTACTGAATACACATGAGATTTACAAATAAGGACTTAAAAATTTCAAAAGAGAGAAATGATCATGTAGAAGATTCAAAGCAAATCAAATGCAATGCAATAAAGCAGGCATCTAATATTTGGTGGACAGCAAGTAATCTGAAAGTAAAATAGAAATATAACATCATTTAGGCATGACAACAGTACGATGGCAACACTAATTTACCAAATGGGCATCAATGTTATTTATCTAAGAATATATAAAATAAAACTATTGGTGTAGGAAATTAAGATGAGTAATAAGAATAAAAATATTTTTTTTTTTATCTTGATCTCAATATTAACAATTTTTTTAATAAAACACTTCGAACATAAATTAAGCAATAACTTTTTTTTTTGATAAGGAAATTTTATTCAAAAAATTAATAATGAGTCACCCAAGTATACAAGAAGTATACAGCAGGGGATCAAAATAATCAAATACATATATTACAAGCATCCATCATCACTACCTGATGATACCATCATTACTACCTGAAGATAAATTAAGCAATAACTTGACATACCTGATGATACCATCATCACTACCGTCCTCTAAAGGCTTGTATAAAGCATCAATCATCTCCACTTTAGGTGACTGTGTTCTTACGGATGCTCTATACCTTGAAATCAGCGGCCAACTTCGAGAGCCAACAACCTTAAAGTTCCAACAAAGTGAAACAGAAAAAACATGATAAGAAATAACCCAACAGACAAGTTAATATCTTATAAGAAAAATATACGAAAGATTACCGCAGCAACAGATGGGACATCTGATCGCCCAGGAGACCCATGCGAGACATCCATCCCCAAAATCAATGTAGGAGTATCATTTATCAGAGGAACACATGAGGAGTGCTCTATTGCCAACAAAGAATTTATTCCTCCAAGCTATGTTAAAAAAAACACACACACACAAGGAATACATTTATTGGAATAATACGTGAGGAGTGCTCTATTGCATACAAAAAATTTATTCCACCAAGCTACGCAAATAAAAAACACAAGGAATCAATGATGTATAATATTACAGTTTCCCTGTTTACCTTAGAATTGATCTTAAGAAGCAGATTAGTAAGGTACTGATCGTTAACCTTAGCAGGGGAAATACATTGTGTGACTATACCAAAGTCGCTAAGACTTCTCTTCTTCCAAGGCCCTTTACGTAAACAAAATAGATTGATTTTAAGATTAAAGGAAGGGGATCCTCAAAGGAAATGGGGGCAGAGAACGAAGTAATACCATAAATTTCAGAGTTTTTCCTCTCTGGCAATACACAAAGGATGAATTCAGGTGCGCCAGGAAGCTTTGCTTGTATCTGTTCAAACATCTTTTCAACTCTGACAACAGGGCTGGCCCTTCTAAATTGTGAATCTTCCTCAATTAGTGTATATGGTCGTTGAATAATCTGCGTTGATTAAAGAGATGATTAAATAAGAGAAAGGTTGATAAACACTTGCAGTAAAAAACAATCATGTGGTGTAGCCTACAATGCCCTTATTCCTTCCGCAGTTGATAAGCTCCCGTGAAATATGACTAGTATCACAGCGTGCAGAGAAATTGACAACTACCCAGCGGTCAATTTGAGTAGGGTTTAAAAGTTTCTGCACAGCCAGGAGAAAAAGAGTATCATCAAGTACTAAATTAGCAAATCAAATTTAAAATTATGCACAGCGAAGGATAAAATAGGCTCTTTCTCTTAGACAATGCAATTTAATAATTTTCAATTTCAAATGCCATGGACATCAAAGCAATACCTTGTTATTGAAATTCCATCGCCCATTACGAGGGATGCAGTCATCGCTGTTACCAACCTTCAACTGTGAATCACAAAGACAAGTCCATCAGAGAGGATACTGATAGCTAAGTGAAGAAAAGACACTCCTTTGCATTGTCTCTTCTCTCTTTCTCTGTCTGTCTGTCTCTCTCTCTCTCTAACACACACCAAGAAATTTATACCTTTGGAGTCTCAAGGATGCGACCCTCAACCTGAGTCAATTGTTTCTCTATAGAAATACCACACTCAGCAAGCACAGGATCATCGTCATATTTGTAGTTTGTCATAGCCTGCAAGATAAGTGAACACATGCATTGTATCATCCAAGACAATCAAAATAGGCTTTCAGGTCTTAAAGCAAACTTACATCAGTCAGAGTTCTAATTCTCTCCTGAGGCTTCTGCCTTGATTTTTCAACTAATGATGCCCTCTGCGTCGAAGATAATGCTTTCGTATAGCGTTGAAGGGAAATTAGTGTACAGAGCTAAAAAAACCAAATAAAAAAGACAAAAGATCTTAGAGAGTTGAACTAACATAAAGATAACACCAATAGTGTGTATACATATATCATGCAAAATACTTGCAGACCTCCAGTGGCAGATAGTTGGGCCTTTTTGGCTTGCCGACATCAACACATGGCAGGTATGCAGAATATTTAAGTTCTATACCACAGTGTCTAGCGAAATAATCATAGACAGTGATATCCACAGTCTGCCCTTCACTTGCACCGTCCCCATTTTTCACTCTCATAGAAAAGCTTGGAGAAAAGCAAGACAAGAGTAAGCATTTCAGATTAAAAGAATAAGGATATTAGATTGGGGAAATATTTTCATTACAAAGCACATACTATTGCTGATTGCATGGTTTCTCACTCAGGCCAATTATTTTGAATTCCATGTTTCGATGCATTGTCTTAATCCTAACATTTTTCAGCATTCTCTTAGCCTGTACATGAACAAAAGATTGAAATTTTGGATTAAAGCCAACACTAAAGCCAGAATATTTTTCACAACAATTAGCTGATCCTTACCTTTACCCAGTCAATATAGCGAGCTTCCCGTACATTCTGGTTAGCTAATAGAAAGTCAATCAGAGGTCCAGGTGTTAGGATCATTGTCGTAGACACATCTGCAGATTGAAATAAAGGAAGAAATGTTAACAACTCAAGATATCTAAATAATATGAACTTGAAGCTTACAATAACCAAGAAGAAAAAAAAAAGTTATACCCATATTAAGAGACAAGCCACCCTGTGTCGGACGGAAGCTGGAATGGAAGCCCCGAACACCAGTAACACCTCCTCCAACACTTGTGAAGTTCCGTGTGTCGTCATGAAAGAAGGACTGCCTCACCAAAAGACAGCCCCTGTACATTCAACAGAAAAAGTTCAAAAAATCAATCACAGTTATAAAAATTCCCTGTTCTTTCAAACTATCAACCATACAATAATTAGCCAAACAAAGACAGTGATAATGAGGAAATGAAAAGACACAAGTTTTCAGTATAACACATTTCAAAAGTTTTTATTCACTACTTCTCTTAATATTAACCATATCTCTTCCTTTTTCCAAGGCCGGTTGACCATAACAAACAACATAACATTCAAGTGAAAAGGGAAAAATAGTAATAACAATAGTCATTTTTAGAGCCCCCAAAGGCTATTGGCAGAGAAAATTAACAGAATAGCATAAGATTATGCTTCAAAACAATGTAAAACGAAAATATATACCACAAATAAATAGACAGAGGTACCTGTTAGCAGCTTGCTGCCTCAGTACAATATCAAGGACTCTCAAGGCATCCTGAGCATTAACATCAACATCAGCTCCTCTGAGAGCAAGAGCAACTGACTTCAATGGTATTTTTGCAGAATAACTAATGTCTACGTTGAAAGTCTTAGACTGAAACGTCCGTTTAGACCGCTTACTTGGCCCACTAGGGCTCCCACTACCACCAGGACTCCCAATATCGCTACCACATATCAAGGAACAGCAATGTAAGTTTTGTAACAAAATAATTCCAATTCCAAATATTGGATGAAACAATGGCAAAGATATATACCGTTTTGCAACCTCATCAAGCACCACTTGGAACTCAAACTTGTTCTGTGGCAGAGGACCAACAGTGTACAGACTTTTCTCCCCGTCATAACCAAACCTTTTACCAGCAAGTTCAGAAGCATAGGTTTGGTAAACCCTATCAATTACTTTTCTCCCAATGCCTCTGCCTTCAACAACTCTCTTTTCTTCCCCAGTAATAGATACCTACAAAAAGTATGGCATATAAAATTTAACACTGAAATGTAATAAGCTATACTTTCAAGTAAACTGAAAAGACAAACATACACTATACTGGTAAAACACTGCATCTGGATTATCAACATGAACTTTGAAGTGGTTAGAGAGCAACTGTATGGGCCGACCAGTAGTCCCAACTCCACGCCTGCTGGTAATAGTATACTTAGTAGTGGTCACTCGTTCTGGCTTAACATTGGGAGGTATAGTTGGAGGCGGCGGGGGCAAAGGTGGTGGTGGCCCACCAGCTTCCTCAGAACCACTTGATTTCTCCATCTAGGCTAGGGTCCTGCATGCCAAATTTGCAAGAAAATAATAATCAAGAAAAAAAATGCAAATATGTTACGCCAATAATAAGAATTTGAGTAAATGGTCAAAATTCCCTTAATTGTAGATGCCAAAAGCTGCCTCCAGTTAGAAGCTAGAGCACAAAAGCAAAACAAGAAAATAGCACCTAAAGAAGAATCATTAAGAAAGCTATTTTATGCTAAATTATGTGTTATTTTGGCTAGGATTTTTTGAAGTACTTTTCTGGCTTGTGCCAAATCCGATTTTGGCTCCCGTGAACAATGAAAGTACTTACAAAATCCAAATCACAGCACTAGAATAAAGCAAGCTAAGAAGTTCACACAACAATTAAAGTCAAACAAACCATTGCAGAAAAATCAAGCAAATACTCAAAACATCAATATCAGTTATAACCAGAAAATTCCCTGTTCTTTCAAACAATCAGCCTTATACAATAATTAGTTGAACAAAGACCATGATAAAGAAGAAATGAAAAGGCATAAGTTTTCAGTATAACAATTTTCCACAGATTTATTCACTCTTCATAATATTAACCATATCTTTTCCTTTTTCCAAGGCCAGTACACAGCAATCAAGTGAAAAGAGGAAAATATAATAATATTCATATTCATATTCATATTTAGAGACACCAAGGGCCATTGGCAGAAACCATATGATCCTTCATACACATGAAACAATTTCTATAGATTTCTTTTTTCTTTTTCAACATTAATAAGTTCTTAATGTGGAGGGCTATCATTTTCATTTTCAAACACCATAGTTTAATTCTCAAGCATAAAAATTATGAGATTATCACATAAGCTTATATCTAGTACAATGTATGAAACTATGAATAAAGTACCAAATAGATTTAAGAAGAGGCTAGTGAGCTAAATCCACAGACATGAATCAACATTAGACAATATTCATTTAAAACAAAAACAAAAACAAAAAGAGAGAGAGAGAGCAACTAAAGGGGTTTAAGATTTTTTTTAGATGTCAAATGCTTTACGCAGAGTCAACAGGTTTATTAAATACAATTTGTAATAATAAATAAATAATATATAAAACATACGCTACATTCAAAATATGGAGAAAAAACAAAAGAACAAAGAAGAAATAACAGAATATTAGTTTTGGCCAACCACCTGAAAAACAACAACAACAATAGAAACAAGAAAAACATTTTCCAGTACTACAGAGAAAACAAACAGACTACCTAAGAAATATGCTACATTATTATTATTATTTTTAAAGATAATCAATAAGTTGGATCATGAGAATAAGGTGTAGATTATCATAATAAATTTGTGTTAGAATAACAATGCACTAAAGTACACACACAAAATCCACTCGTGATTTAAGTCTCCCTTAAACAACTTTAAAAACAAAAGAAGAGCCGTAATTTTCAAATCGAAAGAGATATTCATAAATTTCAAAGTCTTACCCATAACTTGAATTTCAAAAAAGAAAAGATAAAACTATACAACACTTGAAAATTTTTATTTTTTTATTAAAAAAAAAGTCTAGAGAGAGATATGAATAGCAGTAGGACAGAAAATGAGCCATATTGGAGACCTCTAAAATTAGAAATACAACGAAACAAATTACAATTTATCCCAAAAAGTAGTAGAGAGCATCCAAAAAAAAACCAAAACCAAAAACACAAGATTCAAATAATCAGTATTACAGAACAATCACGTTACATATAAAAAATGAGAGCAACAATGCAGAGCAACAAACACAAATGCAGCAAAAAACAGAGAAATATCAGAAACAAAAATCACAGTATAACACTCATTGAAGCAGATTCAAGGCCAAAACAAACACCATAGAAGCAAGTCAAATGCTCCGAGGAAAATACTAGTATTAAGCCGACTTGTAAGTCGCCGAGTACAAAACAAACACCATAAAGCGAAGAATCGTACCGTGAAAGAGGTATTCGGAAACGCGCAATCAGAGTTCTAGGGTTTTTTCGGGAGAGAATTGAAGCGATTTATGGAAAGAAACGAAAACCAGAGAGTCACTATGTAGTAGCCTCCTATGGAGACTCAATGTGAGAGGCCCTGGAGGGAAAGAGCCACTTGTTTGGGAAATATTATAATGACTACCACTTTTCTTGCTATTTATAAATTTGAATTTCACTATAAAACAAAATCATCCCCAATGCTATTATATTTTTTCGTCAAGATGTGCTCGCTCGGTTTTCACTCAATCACCACCGTTTATTTCTTTGATCAGCACCATCGTGTGGACTAGTAGTAGCAGTGCCTTTTCTTTTTCTGAAGTTGAAAATTGAAATCACTAGGTGGGACCCATCAAAATAATTCATTTTATTGGGAAGAGAGAGGGCTTAGAAATTTTAATTTTATTTACAAATCAATGATATTGATCAGAATGGGTGATTCATCAACGGTCCAGATATTAACATTAATTATAGGTGTTATGTGGGAGCGATTGTAGTAGTAGTGGTGCAGTGTGATAATGCTCCGCGATGCAGAATATTCTAGCTCTACAGAATCCCAAAAGGTTTCCAACTCTTTGAGCGTGAAATGCACGTGCAAGCTCAGCGCGTGAAGAGTGTGAATTCGAAAGGGTTTAAAGAGGGTTTAATGGGCTGAAGAAGTAAACGCCGGTCGCGATCCTAGCCATGTATACCGGTTTCATGATTAGAGGGGCTTAGAAGTCATTATGAAATTAATATAGGGCTATTTTGGTCATAAACTTTTTTTTAGAAAAATAGCTCAGTGAGTCCGTAGTTTGTTGCTTTCAAGTTTCAACAGTCTGGCTCCGCTCGCTGCTGAAATATCGGCTGTGTACTGATTTTGCTTGGTTAACAAACAGTCAAGCCATCACAGTTTATGTGATGAGTCATGAGAGTGAGAGTGAGAGTGATGATCTGGATTTGTGAAGTTTTTTTTTTTCCTCTCTGTGGTGACCCTCACTGTAGATCCCATGCATCTCTCTAGTAGCATTATTGTTTTCTTTGCTGAGTATCTACCCCAGTAGTAATTTTGTTTTAGTAATTTGAGTCTTGGTTAGTATACTATTATATCAAATAAATAATTATTAAAAAAAAAGAAGACTATTAGTATATACTACTCTTTTTTTTTTTTTTTTGAGGGGTTTAGTATACTACTATTGTATGGACCGTATGGCATCATACATTTGGCAATGACGCACTTTTTTAAGGCACGATGTGGTGTACCAAAGAATTATTAAGGACAATTGGCGTGGCATAGAATTGTGGACAAAATGAGGAACAGGGTCGACACAGAATTGTCAGTAGGTGGGGTGGGGATAGCCTCAGGCCTCAAGAATCAAGCCAAGAAAATTGTACCAAATAAGCAGCACCACCACTACACCCTTTACACAATTGGTTGATTTCAGGGTAGTATAGTATGTCACTTTGTTCCTACTTGTAAAGTTGTACTTGTCTTGTATACATACTCCTTAATATAATAATGGTCAATATTTTTTTATATTATTTTTATTTTTTAAGAATAATGATTAGGTTAATTTATGCATCTAGACTCTAATGCTCTGTTTGGATGTTTAAAAAATGAGGGGGAGTAGAGTAAAGGGAAGAAGAGTAATTCAATTACCTTATTTGGAAGTTTTTTAAGGAATGAGTGAGAGGGGTTTGGAGGGGTTTAAAGGGGTTTCAATTACCTCTAACTTCTCATTTTTAATTCCCCAAATTGGAGAGATCTGGAGGAAGAGTAGAGTAGATAAATTATTGACCAAATGAATTCCCCAATTTATCCTTTCTAAATTAACAAAATTACAAACTGATTATATAAATAATCTTTGTTTGTTTCCTGATAAAATTTAAGGTGAATGAAAAAAAAAATTGAATCTCACTATTTAGAGACCGCCGAGTCGTGGGTCGTCAACGACAACGTCACCAAGTCCACGTCGCTCGCGGCGATCGATCTTGAGTCGGTGGTTGTGCACGAGATTGGGCATTTGCTTGGGCACGAGATTGGAAAGCGATCGATTCCAAGAGCAATAGAAGGAGCTCTCTCGACTCCAACACTTCCATTGAGATTAGAGGCCTTCTCGAGAACCCAGCCACATTTCTCTCCAGTATGTACGGCTCCCTGCGCAGATCTTGGGCCTAAGGGAGGTAATCGGACGGCGGAGAGCAATTGGAGCCGGAGGGGTCTGGGGCGTAGATTTTAAGGGATCCATCGGAGCAGCCGAGAAGTAGCTTTGAGCCATACGATTCGACGGCATTAATTTTGGTGGGGCAATCGCTGAGAAGCTGGAAGGAATCGTAGGCATTGTGTACCATGTTGTCGTCGTCGTTGTTAATCCCTTGCTATCATGAGTTTACGACACCACTTCATAGCTCAATTTAGTATCACATTTTGATGTGTCAAAATTTACCTTAAACAACAAAATTTTTTTTTTTTGGGAAAACACCTTAAACAACAAAATTAAAAAAATTAAATTAAATTAAAAAAAAATTGGTCCCGTTGACAAGTTGATTAATTATTTTTAAAACAACTTTTATGATAAAATTTAGTTACTCTTTTTATTTTTTCATACAAATTTTTTTAATATATTTTATCAATTCACTAACATATTCTAAGATTTGGACGAATGATAATCAAGTTCAAAACTTTACAAAACTGATAAATTAATCATAGACCAATGTTGCAAGTCCATTTTCAAATAGGGGTAAATTTGTCTATTTAAATCATTTCCTCCCCTCTCCATCCTAATTTTTAAAACATCCAAATAAGAGGAAGGGCTAATTACTCCCTTCCCCATTACTAATTTTAAAAACATCCAAACAAGGTAGAGGATAATCATTCCCCTCTACTCTCCTCTCCTCTACTCTCCAAAAAAGAAAAAGAAAAATGAGAGAAGATGAAGAGGACAAATAGATAGAACTAAAGTGTTAGAGCATTCTCATCAGGTGAGCTAAATACCAAATATTTAGCATTTGACACACCAAACACCAAAAACAGAGCATCATAAGGTGTGCTAAAGGTGCTAAAATTATGAGACATGCTACAGTACGCTCTTATTTTTGAGAGTGTACGGATGAAAATGTCATTTCCGTTTATTACTTTTTTATTCATCTTTCTCTCTCCTCTCTCATCACTTTATTCCTTTTTTTTTTCTCTTCTCTCTCATTCTTCCTCAGACATTCCTATCAACCCATCTCTTCTTTCACTCTTTTTTCTTCTCATTGTTGTTGCTTTTCTCTCTTCTGTTTAGCCTCGCTGCGCCACCTAATGCCAATCTCTGTTGCTGTGGGTTTTTTTTTTTTTTTTTGCAGTGATTTGATTGGTGGGTTCGGCAATGGGTGGCTTTTCTCTCTTCCGTTCAGCCTCGCCGCGCCACTTGATGTCGATCTTTGTGTTTTTTTTTTGTTGTTTTTGTTTTTTAGTGGTGGTGGTGGGTGGGTTAGCGGCGGCAGTGAGTGGGTGTGTGGGATGCGGTTGGGTTGTGTTTTTTGTTGTTGTTTTTGTTTTTCTGTGGTGGTGGTTTTGGTGTTCTGCTGTGGTGGTTCTAGTGTGAGACGGTGGTGGGGTGGGATGTGGGGTGTTGATGGGTGGGTGGGTTGGCGGCAGCAGTGGGTGGGTGTGTGGGATGCGGTTGGGTTGTGTTTTTTTTTGTTGTTTTTGTTTTTCTGTGGTGGTGGTTTTGGTGTTCTGCTGTGTGTATTTCTGGTGTGAGACGGTGGTGGGTGGGATGTGGGTGGGGCGTTGATGGTTGCTGGCAGCGGGGGTGGGCTGTGGGTTGCGGTGGGGGTGGTTGGTTTTTTTATTTTGTATTTTTATATATTGTTGGTTTTTTTAATGTTATTTTAATATTGAAATATATTATTTTAATATATAAAATTGAAGAATAGAAGATGTGATAAATGGTGAATTGTAAAATGATGTACTAAAATAATAAAGTACGTTTTTGGTGTGTTAAAATGACATTTTTTATAATAGAGTTGATGAGAATGCTCTTACCAAGTGGAGCGATTTGCAAATTTTGGATAAGATAGTAAGATATGACGCAACCAATTCTTTGCATTTATTATTATTATTATTATTTTTATAGGAAATTCTTTGCATTGTGTGTGTACTTTGTACTGTATGGGAAAGGCAGCGACAAGTACTGGTGAACCGTTAAAAATCTGCTTTAGCAACTTAGCAAGTACTCCTATCATTTTGCTGGAGTTTACATACATGCATTGGTAGCTAGATAATATTTACTGACTATAATAATGCAATTATTAATTTCTATTCCGAAATTCAAGAAATATCTCTTGTTCTTTGGACTTTAGTTTTGAAATTTGAGACAATATTTCATTTTATGTGATTAACAACGTAAACAGACTAATATGAATGCACAACTATATTAAAACCTGACATGATAAAGCAGCTAGTTGAATAGGCTCAGGGTTTTGGAATAATTCTTTGTCTATCTAGGGAGGGGAAGGGCTTATGCTTGTAAAATGTGTACGGAGTACGCTGTTCTAAACTCCATCCTCCTAGCATCGATTAGTCAATAGGAGAGATGCTTAGGCTCATGTCCTTCATTAGTTCATTTTTTATGTAGATTTTAATACTTCTTAAATTAAATCTGTATCCAAATAAAATTCCTAACTTATGATCATTAACTATTAATCTCAAAATCTAGTTAGGACAATTTTCTATTTCGAACATTTGGAGCTATTAATTCATATTCTTATTTTATCTTTCAAATTAAGACACTCAGTTTTTGTTTAAATATCTTTCTCCAAAAAAAAAAAGTTTTGTTTAAATATGCGTTGAGAGACCAGTAGCCAGTAGGATCATATTGGTAGGTTTGGCATTTTGACATCTAAGTGACCAATTTAAGATCATTGGCATTTCAAATTGGATTTTTTGATCACTATATCTTTCATATCTGAATTAATTATTCGACGTGTGTGCAAGATTATTGACACAACTATCTCATGGTAGTTGATGATGCAAATTTTGGTGCAATTTTGACTTGAGCAATGAACACCTATAATGAGAACAACAATAGGAAGCACACTGGTGTTTTGTTAGCCTAAATGTCCCTGTTGCCTAAGTCAGAGATTACTATTTTTTTGGAAATTAACTTAGAGCATTTACTAGTGTTCAATGTGTTATCTTGTTATGACATCCCGTTTATTGAATAATCGTGGCATATTACCTGAGATTGTTAGTTTAGTTTTTTTTTTTTTTTTTTTTTTTTTTAGAAACAGGACTTTGAATTTCATTAAGGAAAATCAGCTGTGATCAGCAAAAAGAATAGAAAATAAGTTTGGAGGAACATCCTCCATCCACGTCGAGAAACCTCTAAGATGTCTAGCATGTTTAGCTAGGTTGTGAGCAACAGAATTACCAAGTCTACGAACATGAGAGTAAGAAATATTATCGTTGGCATCTATTGTGGATTTGGCCAAGCTAGGATATGACCAAAGGGAGAAAGAGAATCGTCATCAGCTTGGAGAGCTTTGATCACAGTTTCGGAGTCGCCTTCGATGATGTAAGATGTGAAGCCGAGTTCATGAGCAAAGGAAATGGCTCTTGCTGCTGCCATTGCCTCGACAATATCAGATGAGTAAGGCTGTGGGGCTTGTTCTGAGAGGGATGCAATGGCTTGACCATGACTGTTGCGTATTACTACCCCCAAACCTGCCTTCCCAATGTCTTTGAAAGTTGCCCCATCGAAGCTGATCTTGAGGTAGCCATCGGGAGGAGGATTCCAACGGACCTGAGGAGCTGCTAGGGTCGAAGACAGAAGTGGGGGAGACAGATTAGCTCGCTGAAAATCTGACAGAGCCTGAGTAGCTCTATGGATCACCTGTGAGAGTGGATAATCCTTACGACTAGTTCTGATCTGATTTTGCCAATGCCATATTGTCCACATGATCATTGCCAACAATTCCAGATTTTTTTCTTTCTCATGAACATAGAAAACTAAGTCACAGAGAGAAGAAAAAGACTCTGTTTAACGAAATAAAAATGTTGGGTCAGAGTTCCATAAGCCCGAAAGTTCTGAGCACTCCCAAAGTGCATGTAGGACATTCTCCGAGGCCCGTTTGTACTACTCACAGTTATCTTCAGACAGAATTTTCCTCCTCATTAAGTTTCTCTTAACTGGAATTGCATCTCTACAAGAGCACCACATGAAATTCCTGACTTTGTTAGGCACTGAAAGCTCCCAAATAATTTTCCAAACCCGAGTGCTTTGAGATGAATCCCCAAGGGCAGAACTGAGCTCATTTTCGTTTGCCAGAAACTTTGCAGTGTAGATACCAGAAGGAGAGAAAGGCCAGATTAATTTATCTTCAGCAAAGGATTGGCATAATGGGATACTCATGATCATATTAGCTTCCTGCGGAATAAATAGACCATGTATCAGATTAGAATCCCATGTCCCTGAAACTGGATCAATGAGGTCCAAAACCTTCAAAGTCTTCAAAACCAGCAACAATGGGAGATTGAACCCGTGGATGGTCATTAGATGGGAGCCATGATTCAGACCAAACATTTATGGATTCCCCACAAACAACTCTCCACCTACCACCCTTCAAAAGAACATCCCTTCCTTTCAAGATGCTATTCCAAGCACGTGAACCCGAGCTATTTTATGAGGCCTCCATGAGAGAGCAATCCGGGAAAATTTTGGACTTAAAAACGCTATAAAACAATGAGTCCTTGTGGTGTAATAATCTCCTGAGATTGTTAGTTGATTTTTAACCTTTGAGTACACAATTATTGCCTTCACTATTTACCTTGATTGGGATCAAGAGTTGTCCAAGATATGTGTTCAATACTCAACCTTCTAAAAAAAAAAAATTATTTATCTAAATAAGTTGGACTCAACTAACGTATTCAAAGTAGAGATCCCGAGTTAATCCTATCACTCCCATTATGAGTCTGATGTGCTTTATATAATTACAGCATGCTGCTAATCCCACAATTCGAACCATTTCCCCCTTAGACCCCCAAGCACTTTGTGCATGGAGAGGTGTCAATTCAACTACAAGGTCTTTGGCCTAATGTGCTTTATATTAATTTGATGTTTTTTGGTTGAATTTTAAAAATCTAACCGTTGAATTACATGTTCTTTATTTTCATGTAAAATTTCGTTCAAATTGGATTTTATTTACTATTCGATCAATAAATTTATTTTTTTTATGCATAATTTTTTCCTACAAAAATTTGAAATTTAAATACTTAATTGATGACACAGTTATTGATTTTTGATTTTCTTGAAATTTTGCAAGCATAGAAGATATAATAATTATTAACATGCAATCCAATGACTATATTTTCAAAATTTACATCTAATAAAAAAATATAAGAGAAGTTTAAATGGTTTTTTTTTTTTTTCAAACTAATTTAGAGAGAAATATTTTCTATCATGTAAAGCCTTTTTCATTATCTTTGCCATTATATATTTATGTCATTTTGTCAACTTTGACCCTACTGATCAAATAAAGTGGCATATTTTTAATGGAAAGTGCTAAATGTACTACACGTTTCACTATATAATACTTACAAACTAATGTGATAATAAATGTGATTGATAGGCCTTAACAACCTCATAAATGAATATTTAAATTGTATATTTGCTCCCATAAAAAAAAAAAAAAAATTGTATATTTGCGATTGGTGACACATCAGTTTGTAGCTTAATGTTATTCTCAAAAAAAATTGTAGTTTTGAAGTAGTAAAATTTGTAGTACCAAAGCACTACTCATTTTTAATATTAAATCATCTAACATGGACCAATTTTTTTTTTTAATTTCTTAAAAAAAAAAATGAGATTTATCATAGCACACCCTTAACATAATGGTCATTCTACCAGTAAAATTTTTATCTTGTATAAAAATAAAAAAATAAAAAAATGGGTGGGCATGTGGCACCAATCATATAGTAACACCTTACCTCCCCTTTTTTAGCTCTTCCAATCATATATCAGATTCCTTCTCCCCCTCTCACTTTCTGCCTCATTTATTCTTTATATTCTCTCTTTCTTGCCTCCCTATGGCAGAAACCTCCATAGCTATTGCAACAAAACAATGAATCGTGTAAAAAATAGCCTACTGTAATTTGAAAATGGCGCTCGAGTTTCATGTAACTTTGAGCAAGAGTTGGCTAATTTATCATTGGATTTGTTGTCTCCTTTTCATAGGAACCGAGAAAAGCAAGTAACCTCTCTCTTCCAAATTTGCTCACATCAGCATTGGTTGTTCATTTTTAAACAATCCAAGGACGATCCCTCTAACCTCTTTATTGTTGTGTTCATTTCTTCGTGGTGAAGGCTTCTCAATTGAATAGTTTTTAGAAGTCCTATTAAAATAAGTCTATAGTCACAAAAAATTGTCGTGATAACAAATTGTTATTAGTAGGTAAAAAAAGTAGTATCTGTTTTCAAGCCCAAACATTACTCATTAGATTTTGAATAATATTTTTTGTTTGGATTTCTTTCTTGGAGTTAGAAATAAATGACACCCCAAAAAGAATTTATTTTAGAATCAAATTCATTTTATTTTTAGGAGATAGTAATGATGTAGATAGAGGAGACATCTATCTAGTGTTTATTTTCTTTTTTGATTTTGGGGTAAGCAACTCTCTAGTGATGGCACCAATTGCTCTACCATTATAGATGTTTTGGATGAGTTTTGTAGCATATCTGGGCAAACAATTAGTGAGGCGAAGTCTAGAGTTTATTTCTCGCCCAATGTGGATAGGGATACTAGGGAATCATTAAGTGATATCCTTGGCTTTGCCTCCACTCCTTCGCTTGGTAAGTACCTTGGGATTCCTATTAAGCATCCGAGATCCTCCTCCCATGAGTACAATTTTGTTTTGGATAGGGTTAAACAAAAACTTGCAAGATGGAAGGCGAATATGCTTTCTTTTGCTGGTCGTGCTACCCTTATTCAAGCCTCTTCTGCGGCTATACCATCCTATATTATGCAGTGCGCTAAGTTACCGAGAAGAATTTTGGATGGGATTGATCGGGTTAATAGAAATTTCCTATGGGGAACCACAGAGACCACCAAAAAGATCCATTGGGTGGGGTGGCAAAAAGTTACAAGAACAAAAGAGGAAGGAGGGCTTAGGTTGCAGGCAGCAAAAGGTAGAAATACAGCCCTCCTTGCCAAGCTTAATTGGCGGTTGCACACGGAAAGAGAAGCTTTGTGGGCTTAAGTCCTTTGGCAAAAGTACCATAACAATAGAAGGCTCAATGCTAGCAATCCGGATAGATTACCATGCTCCCAGGTCTGGACAGCCATAAAAAGAGGTAGGGAGACCTTTAAGAAAGGTAGTTTGATGTTGATCAGTAGGGATAGTAATGTTAGTTTTTGGAGGGGCAATTGGCTGAGCAAAGGACCTCTCCGGAATTTGATTCAAGGGCCTTTAACTCAAGGTGCAACCCACTTGGAAGTTAAGGATGTTCTAACAAATACGGGGTGGGTTTGGAGCAAAATTCCTTTTGAGCTGCCCTTGGATGTAAAATCCTTGATTCAGGCCATACCTACACCCTTCACTAGTAGAGGA